>JPKC01002279.1:0-30477 GCA_000750925.1 Pseudogymnoascus sp. VKM F-4518 (FW-2643) | reverse complement strand
CCACCCCCGCCGCCTCCTTCACCCCCGCCTCGAGGGGGGGCCTAATCACCTTCCACGGCCCCGGCCAACTCGTCATCTACCCCACCCTCTCCCTCAACCACCCCCCGAGCTTCGACAAACCGATTAGTCCCCGCTGCTACGTCTCGCTGCTCGAGAGCGCTACGATCCGCACGCTGGCGCACTATGGCGTTGATGGGTTCCGCACGAAGGATCCGGGGGTGTGGGTGAATCCTAGGCATAATCGGGGTGTTGGCGGGGAGGGGACAGAGAAGAAGATCGCAGCGCTGGGCGTGCATTTGAGGAGGAATGTTACGAGTTATGGGGTTGGCCTGAATGTGAGCACGGATTTGAGGTGGTTTGATCGCATTGTTGCGTGTGGGATTGAGGGGAAGGGCGTTACGAGTTTGGCGGAGGAAGGGGTTATGGGGAAGACGCTGGGCGAGGTTGCGGGTGTCTGGGTGGATGGGTTTGCTGGGGAGGTTGGCGCGGAGGTACGCGCTATCGAGGAGGGGGAATTACTGGAGCAGTTGGGGGTGGCGAGTCTTGAGAGCCTGGGGGCCATAGACGGGAATGGAGATGCTCTATAGGCCGAGCTGTAGTGTGACGAGTGGATATCACTTACGACAGGCAACCTGTCACTTATGACAGGCAACCTAAAATCAACATACACGAGGCCAACCGCCACTATAGTGTGGCAGCACAGCCATCTCACGGCGATTACGTCCGTAGCACATACCCCGGAATTCGTAAATTCGTAGCTCAACATGTCAACGTATTATCAACTACCGTTTGCTGTCGGAAACCCCGTTCCTCATGTTGCACATTAACGCCACGCCCGACCTAAGTATATCATAAAAAAGAGCAGTCGCTGTCCTTGGACATCCATCGTTGCCTAGCTTCCGCTCGCTCCCAAAACGCCACGTAAGAGCCAACATTTATTACCGTTGGAATTCCAAGCCATACCCCCTCATTAATCTCGGTGTGCAAACGCTCCCACCAGCTCTGCTGATTCGGCGCAACCCTAGAGATAGATCCGTAGACGCTATCTCGAATTAAGGCCCACGTGCCAAAATCATCTCCTCTCCCCTCTCTCACATCCCATATCCCACGTCCCAAGACAGTTTGTTTCCTTTTCCCCCTAATTCATGTAGCCAGGACATGCCAGTAAATTTTGTTAAGAAAACTTGCGAGTCTGCAATCCCAGCCCTTCTCCGCCTCACCTATGCCGACTTATGCCGCGCCGAATCTCTCCTCGGGGCTTGAGGTCTCTCCTCATCATCTGGACACCACTCTTCAGGTTGAAAATTGGGGTTGTTGTAGTGCGCAGTGTTATAGTGGCTGTTTTTAAACGTGTTTGTCTGGAACGACGATTGTTGCGCGGATGGGTCGTTCCAGTCGGTCTCATACTCGTACTTTGAGTGCCGGAATTGGCTGCCTAGGTTTGGCGGGGGTGCCTCTGTTGGTGTAGGTGGGACAGCGCGAGTAAGCTGCGATTGTGACGGCCCGCCATGAATTGGTAATGCTGCCGGAGGGAATATTGGTGTGCTGGAGGCCTGGGAAGGTACTGCCGATATGGGCGAGACAGACGGCATGGTTGGTGTTGACACTGATGTGTCAAGTGAGTATGAAGGCGACATTACAGGCTTGCAGTCACCAAGAGAGCTATATGTCGGAGTAAACCCGTGGTTGCCGAGAGGCGCCATTGACAGACCAGGTATGCCAGCAATGCCCGACAGGTCAAAGGAGTTAAAGTTTGTAATTGGAGACGGGTCCTGGACACGGTTGAGGATACCAGCACGGTTGACCTGGATATTCGAAGAAGAGGATGCTCCGTCGATGATCTGTTGCTGCCTCAAGGAAAGAGCATGGGATCTCTCCTTATACAAAAGATCATAGTGACCAGGACGATACAACAGGTGGGCAATGGGGGCTCCAGCGTGGATTGGGGTACCGCTTTCATCCTCAGCCTGGATGATATGGCTATTAACGTCTGTACCCTCGCTCCGGTCCAGATAAACAATCTCAACGGCGATACCGACCGGCTTCATTAGGACGTCGATCAAAAGGGTCATGCCCAAGTGTTCAATCTCCGTTTTGGCAGGCTCTATCGTGTTTTTGCTGTAGTTGTCGACACCAAGTCCGTCTGGGATAAAATCTCTGTAGGTGACAGCATTGGCCTTTAGCCATGCGCTGGCAAGCAGTCTGAAGTAGTAGATAATGGCATTAGAAATCTCCTCGTCGTTAAACCTTAGAAGGACTAGTGACTCGGAATCGGGCTGCGGGCCAACATGCACCGTGGCAGCAAGGTCTCTCAAAAGGTTGAGCACTTCCTCTCTCATGTCCTCAAAGAGCCATTCTTGGTAGCCACACCATGTCTCAATGAAGCTTGTTAGTGACATCATACGAGCGATCTCTTCTTCAATCTGGTCTTTGTTCCCAAGCTTCTGGAGCGTCTCGAAGTACGAATAGCCAATCGCTAGACCAGTCAGTACCTTGCTCCATCATAAACTGAACCGAGGAGGGCCAAATATATCTGCAGCTGAGTCGGGAAGGAATTTGTGCCAGTGAATATAATATATGAATGAGAATACGTACCTCGCCATCCACAGTTGCCATCGCCGAGTACTTGTCGGTAGTGGCTGTAAGTCTGTGGCAATTTCTTTGAGGCAGCCAGTCAGCAATGATTACTACATGGAGGCGAAGCCAACATACCGCAGTTTTGGCAACATAGACTGGATCAGCCTTTGCATATTCCTCGGTGATAGCATGACTGCTCTTCTTGGGCCCAACCAATGGTCCCTGTAACACAGTGAGTTAGTTCATTGGCCTCAGGTTAAAGTGCAGAAACGAGGTCCTACTTTTAAGTCTGGTTGATAATCTCTTGCGAGCGCCTCTTGGGCGTCCAAGTCGTTGGCAACGGGCGGGGTACTCATTGTGTTGTTGTAGCGCTGAGGTAGATTAAGATGCTGGCCGAATGAGCCAACGGCGTTGAAGATCGGCTCGTCAAAGGTGATCGGCCCTCCGCTATTTAACCCCAGATTTGACGTGGCGGCCTGGAAGTTATAATCACCATGTGGGTTATTGTTTGGTATTGTCGTGGCGTAAGCATAGGACGCGAACGGGGTCGCTTGCGGTTGAAACATCTCCCCGCTAAAAGACTGGAAGTCTGTTCCTTTATTCTAAAGCAGGCAGGAACCGACGATACTGTGCGTTTAACGCGAAGGAAGGCCACTGGTAGATAAGCGACGGGGGAGAGAACCAGGTAAACTAGTCCCTCGGCTTTCGATGTGTCCGTACTCTTTAATTTTGTGATATTGAGTCCCGGTACTGTATAGTTCGTGAAGTATCCAAGACGAGATATGAATGCGCAATATGGTATGTTCTTCAATGGTAGAAGCTCCAATAGGCTCCTCTTTATCAGCGCTTTGTCGAGCTCGCGCAGCAGCGAAGTGGGATGAGGTAGTCTGAATGGCAACGAGCGACTTTGATGGCTGGGAACGACTGTCAATAACGCTTTAATTGCAGCGTTCGATGATGAATGCGATATAGTCAACGAGGATCAATTGACGAGTCCAATTCCGCATCGGTTGCACCTGGGTATACTTGTTGCTGGATGACAGCCAAAGGGATTTGGAGATCGTGGAGATATTGTGACGGGGGAAGACTTCAAGCCAAATCAAGTCGGATGATGTTTGAAGCGGGAGGAGCAAATCGAGAGAGTTGCAGAGCGAGAGGGCGAGAGAGCGATCGTTTCGTTCTGGATGAGGGTCGAAGGGGTATTTGGAGTAGCTCAGCGTCCCTGTAGTCTCCACCCCTCATGCGTGCTGCCGTTGAGACCCTTTTTTTCACCCGCGCAAAAGGCACGTCGCAAGATGGAGAAGGAGATGGAGCTCGGAGGTGTTTTGGGGGGGGAAGGAGGGGACGGATGTAATCCTGGCAGCTGCGAGATTCGGTGTGTTATGCGACCGCGGGCATGCTGAAACGGACAATTTCTGCACGTGAGTATAAATATATATTGAGGGAGAGAGTGAAATAGAAGGCTGGAAGGCTGGAAGGCTGGAAGGCTGGCTGGAAGACAGGCGGGATGGTGGAAGGGATTATTATGGGGGCGGAGTCAGAAGTGGTGGTCAGAAGTGGTCAGAGTGGACAGCCACTTTATGGGCTTGTTGGAGTTATTTTGATAGGTACAGTACGTACAGTACAGTACAGGATATTATATACTACATATATACTACATATACTGATGCGTATACTGCATATATATACTGCATATAGCATGGAGGGGAGTACAATACTTACTTTCGATACAGTACTTTTACCGTACATACCATACATACCATACATACCATGCTTCTTCGTACATACATAAACCCCGTAGATGCATTCATACATAGATTCATTGGTTCATATACTGTATATACTGTATATACTAATTGTATACTAACTAACTAACTAAACTAAATGTATGGGGATGGGTTATGGGCTATGGGGATGGGATGGAGATACAGGTAGGTGAGGGGAAAGAAGGAGGGCGCGCGCGGAAAGAAGGGCGCGCGGAGAAGGAAGGGCACACTGTCTCAGCTGGGAGATGTCTCCGTTGCAGGGTATATAGCTGTACAGGACAGTACAGTACTGTACAATTACAATACAAAAAAGATTTGGGAGGCATGGCCCTTGTACGATCTACCTTGCTCTCCTCCACCTCCTCCTCCACCTCCTCCACTTCCTCCACCTTGCTCTCCACCTTCGCTCGACTTCCATCCACTTTATATAACCAACAAAGTCACTTACAACCAACACTTTTCTTGCTGAGACAGAGGCCAACGAGTCCAGCAGTCCTGAACAGTACCGCGCGGCTACTAACTCCACTTCTGCCTCCACCGGGCTTGACATTACTATCCATAGCGGGTGGAAGTGGGCGTAAGTGGGTGTAAGTGGGTGTAAGCGGTAAGTTGGTACTTGGTTTCCTCTGAGACCTGTCTGACTGAAGGCCCTTTTTAGTCCAGGATCTTGCTTGCGATGGTGGGATTCTCCCTGGACGACAACGCCCTACTACCCCACTTCATGCACCACCACCGCAACACAAAATGTACATACCACAAAGTGTTCTGACCAATCCGGCCCCGGGCCGGTTGCTCTCGCTCCCGGCCAGACCTGATAATGGTAGGTGTTCGTGCTTTTCCT
The DNA here is from genome assembly GCA_000750925.1 of Pseudogymnoascus sp. VKM F-4518 (FW-2643). Classification (NCBI taxonomy): domain Eukaryota; kingdom Fungi; phylum Ascomycota; class Leotiomycetes; order Thelebolales; family Thelebolaceae; genus Pseudogymnoascus; species Pseudogymnoascus sp. VKM F-4518 (FW-2643). The sequence goes on along the minus strand of JPKC01002279.1, from coordinate 25,293 downwards.
GTCTTACTCGGCTTCGGATGCTCGCATATAATGAACCATCGAGATGCGCGAGCAAAAGGGAGGGGAAGGCGGGAAGCTGCTGCATGGGCAAGCAAGACAGTTACCCTTGGACAGCTAAGGACTGTCTGGACTGCCTACATGGGTGTACATAATCGAGGAGGTCGCATGGAGCAATGGCAACACCAAACATTGTTGTGAAGCACTTCGCCAAACCACCGCTTACCGTCCAGGGTACACCCCCCTCTCTGGGAGCTATGATTTTGTGCTCCATAAGGTAGATCATTACTGCCACCTCTGTCAGGGCAAGACAAACGGCTCGACGACGCCGGGCCACCCACAGGGCTGTCACATATCATATCACCCCGCCTCACACAGTTGTATGCCTCTGGGACCGATAGCTTTCCATGACACACCCACCCATCAGCTCCAGCCCTCCAATCCTCGTCTCGCGGGCACTGCTCCCTTGCGAAAAATCTTCTGCGGCAGGGCCTTAGACAGGCCCGAGCATGATCGCGGCGCAAGTACTCGCCAATAACGGACTGCCATACCCGGGCTCCCTGCATTGAAGCCTCCCTACCTCGTGTATATCACAGCGAATCACAGGCCGCGCTCTCAAATGAGGATCGGATCTTCAACGCCCGCTCCCTTCACCCACGGTACAGTAGCATTGGCTTAGCGATGGGCACGGCTAGGGAGAGAGACCAAAGTTCATGGTCGGCAGTAAGCTCCCGCCTCGTCCCGCCTAGGCTGCGGTCCAGAGTGCGCCAGGATACGAATCCGACCACCATCATGACAGGACGGCACGGCGATTTGTTGAGGCCAAGCTACCCCCGACCGCAGTTGCATGGGATGTCGGGCTCCCGACGCCGCTCTGTTCGAGATCTACCCCGTCAATCGCGGAACACCTATGGCGACAATGGGGTGGGGACTGTGCGCTCACTCGCGGATCCCTCGGATCCTTGGCTCGCTGTTCACGAGCGCCCCTCGCTAAGGGTAAACTGGCCCTGTAATCAGCGTGTACTTGCATACGCCGTTGGCCGAAAAGTATATGTATTTCCAGATGCCCATGTCATTGCAGCTTGCCCACTGGCAGGCTGCGCGAGTCCCTGAATTCCAGCGACCGTCACACGTCCATTTTTGTTTCCCTTGCGTTTCTTTGAAATCAGCCCACAAAGCTATGGGAATAGCGGATGCACTAGTTGCTCCCCCTGCGCGGAGCTATGGTCAGAAGCTAGACCACGCATAGTGGAACTGCACGCTACGCTACTCATACCAGCGTATGTATGTGCACAGTAAGCAGTAAGAGTTGGTCGATAGCGTTATCAGTGAACCAGGCCAAGCAGGTAGTGAAGGCTAAGAAGGAGTTTCGTCGCATTAATAATACTCCAAGAAGTCCATGGTCTATGGTCCAGGTCTATGGTCCGTAGCTCACGGCATGTATGGTATTACGCTTGGGCAGCAAGGGAGCTCCATGTCCCCCTTGACAGCTAGCTGCAACTCCTCTGCTTTTATCAGTCAAAGCTCCGTTCTTACGGCTTCATCCGCCGCCTAACGCCACTAATTCCAGGATGCACACCACAACCCTCGATAAACCCCACATTATTCAGTAGCGGGGAAGGGGGAACAGACTAGACCTGCCTGTGTACGGGGTACTCATCAATTTGTCTCGACATCAGCGCCCCTCCGAACATTCAACACATTAGCAGCATCAACGATTGATTAATGAAGCCTTGGCACATCTTTTCCCCCAAGACATTTTCTTACTACCTGCATTCCTAAAATGCAACCATCGCAACCGAACTCCAGGCTAATGCGCTGCCATCTCTCAGCCCGCCGGCCCAGCGCCAGGTCCAGAACTCCCCTATCGCTACTCTCTGGGAAACCGCACGCGCCGATCCCGGTTTCTGCCGCGGGTCCCATGAAATCATGCAAAAACGCCTCCTTTCCCTCGCCCTTGGAATGATGGGCCCCTCTTCTGGCCCGTGTTTCTCGCTGAGACCCTTCCAAGCACCGATGGGACCATTTCGGATTGATCGTCTGCTAGGCCCATGTCAGCGGAGGGCGGTGCCTTGAACCCATCCCCATCCTTGAACACTGTCTGGTAGAGGGATGTAACTGCCGAGCTCCATTTCTGCATCGCTTGCAGGCGCTCTTCGTCCTCGGTGTCTTCTATCTCCATCGTGCCTTCGTGCTGGTTAATCCGGCCTCTGACTTTCTTATCGACTATCAGGAAGCCAAGGATATCCTGCACTTCCGGAATTGATATCTTTAGCTGCTTGGAGATGAACGACAGCCTGAAGCGTGTATATGGCGCAATTAACTTCAGGACAGCCTTGGTCCGCATGTTCCGTGTGACCTCGTCTATATTTTCTGCGATAAACGGATCGGCAAGCAGGTCTGTATTATTGTGCAGGACCGACTCATATTTTTGGATGTCATCCCTCTGATATGCGTCGACCAAATCAGTCATAGCAGCAATTCTCGCATCCCCCTTGTACGGCTTTGTCTCCTGTGATTCGAACGGGTTGATGTCCGACCTCATAAGCATGGTCGTGAGGACGAGGTACTTCAAGACCTGAATCCTCTGGAGCGATCCAGCCTCGTCGTAGTTCCGGAACGACTCGAAGAAGTCGCTCTGTGCGTCCTTCCAGTTCTCCTCGCTCATGTGCATCTTACCGCCGCATTCTCGGATGATGCCCATGATTTTTGGATGCGGAACAGCCGATCGCACCTTGAGCGCTCTCTCGTACAGGCGCTTCAGCTGCTTATTATTTTTGGTGTCCGCATACATCTGGATTTCCATTGCGTAGACCTCCAGCGAGTATGTGCCTTTATTTGGGTCGTCCGTACCGTCCTCCCTCTCACAAGTCCTGTGAAGCTCCCGCACCTTCTTCATAAGAGATGTATAATCTTTCCGATCGAGGAATAGCTTTGCGAGCTTGATATTTGTCTTGAGCCACAGCCTTTCGTTGTTGGTGCTCTGGAATGATTCGAGCGTCTGAGAGTAGAAGTCCTCCATACATTTCCGAGCCTGAGGGTCGTCGGATCCCTTCTCAATATAGTCGAGCATGTTATTTATCGACTTCTCGGAGTAATTTCTCGTAACGGCCGACTTGACGTATGTGAGGAGCTCCTTGTAGTGCTCGACGGCCTCCATGATAGTTAGTAGAGCTCTATATCACGATACGATGTAATAGAATAGCAATAACAAACCTCGTCATATTTCCCGATCTTAAATTCAAGCTTGATAGCTTGTTTGAGTCCTTTAAAACCCCACTCGCCCTTGTCCTGCTCCAGCTTTGGCACCTCAAGAAACTCTTCGATCGCCTCTGCTGGATATTCGGATTTCATCTGCTTCGCATTATAATATTTGTTTTCGATATCGACATCCCCATCCTCTTCTTCTCCATCATCTTCGTATTCGAAGTCATATCTAAGAACGTTAGTGATTCCGGAGCTTGCGGAGGGGCATAGCTTCATAACTTACTCCTCCGCATCTGAATCCTGCATGAAGTCGTCGCCATCGTCGGACATTTTGAATATGGGGGCGAAACACGCTCCTCTGTAATATAGAGCCTCGACGTGTAATGCCTATGGTGCAGAGCCGACTTGTGGTTTTGGGCGGTGGTGGGCTGCTTGTTTGTTTGTTTCGTGAGAGAGGTCGTAAGGCTACCTCATATGTCAGTCGCTATCGATTGGTCACCGCCTAAAACGTACTAGCGTCACGACCCCAAAGTTTCCGCCTCGCGATATTGTGGAGCGGTCTCAGCCTTCCGGTTTATCGATCGCAACTCTTGTTGCCTCTTTCCTTCAATATCACCGGGAAGTTGACCTGCCCTGCGCCAGCGACTACCAGCACTGCTTCAGAGGATCAGATTTGGACGATTATTATTTCTATATAATACCAACTTGGTGCTAATCTGACAACACCGCCAAAATGGGTGGCGACCTCAATTTGAAAAAGTCATGGCACCCAGTGCTCATGAGCAATCAGAAGAAGGTGTGGGAGGAAGAAAAGAAAGCGCTGGACGAACGCAAGAAGACCGAACTTCGAATCAAGGAATTGAAGGAGGAGCGAGCCAAGGAGGAGATTCAGCAAAAGCTCGAAGCAGCAGGGAGCCGAAAGCGTGTCGACAGAGTCGACTGGATGTACCAGGGGCCATCGAACGGGCAGTCTGGTACCACAGAGGAGATGGAGGGATACCTTCTTGGCAAAAGGCGCATAGATACCTTGATTAAAGGCAACGACCACAAGAAGCTAGAGAAGCAGGCTTCGGAGGACAGTTTTATGGCCCTACAGAAGGCAAATACTCTAAAGGACACAGCGGCGAAAGTAAGGGAGGATCCTATGTTGGCGATCAAGAGGCAAGAACAAGCTGCATACGAAGCGATGATGAATGACCCTGTCAAGCGGAAGCAACTACTCGCGGTCATTGGCGGAGAGACCGAGGCGAAGGAGAAAACGAAAGAGAGGAAGCACAGGCACCATCACAGACGTCACCACGACGATGCATCAGATGATAGGAGACATAAGCGCAGAAGGGTGGATGATTCCGAGAGAGACGGAAGGAGTAGCAGACACCGTCAAAGCAGGAGGCGATCACGATCGAGGACGCCGGATTCAAGGTCCCGTTCCCCTGATCGCGAGAGTACCAGAGGTGGAGAGAGGCGTGATGCAAGGGACGAGTCGCCTCGAAGGCGGCGCCAAAGATCTGTATCACCTCGAAGAGGGCGATATTCGCGATCACCGTCCCCTCGAAGAAGACGGCATTCACGATCACCAACACCACCTCTGGGGGAAGCGAGACGAGAGGTACCGGCTCGAGATCGCCGTCCTTCGCCCTCGTACCCCTCTCGCAAATTATCCGTATCTCCGCGTCGGAGATCTTATTCTCGTGAACGGTCGGGACCAAAGGGGTACCCTGGCCAACAGCCTCCTCGGCGGGATACCTACAGAGAGAGAGATTCGCGGCCCGATGGGAACGCAACGGGGCGAAACGGAGATAGATCAAGGGCGGGTTACAACGCCGGACCAGCCGCGAGGCCCTCATTTCGGGGTGATGATCGACCACGGAATGCTGCACCTAGCCAGAGTCTAGAGGAACGAGAGGCGGAACGGCAACGGAAACTCGCAGCTATGCAGGAGGACGCATCGGCGCTGGACCAAGACCGCGAGAAGCGGCTTGCCGCACTGGCCGAGCAGGAAAAGATTGATCGTGATGCGGACGAGAAAGCCAGAGTGAAGTCGTCCAAATATAGCGATAAGGCGGATTTCGTGAATGGGATGCATCAGAAAGTGGGAAGCATGGGGCTTGCCGATCGTATTGGGAGAGGACGGCAGGGGCTTCAACGTGACGATTAAAGAGGGGCATTGATCCGCGCAGGACTGCTGGCTTTGTTCTATTGTATTTTTGGAAGGAGTCCATAAACAGTCACTCTCGGTACGGCCTGGCAGTGCGGTATTTATATATACACAAATAACATAGCATCGACAGATCATCGACGGATCATCTGTCGCAGATAGCCCAATTCATTTACAGGCACTGGCAACAGGCCCAGAATCAAATCATTTGGACAAGGAACAATCACCATGCGTAGATCATCAGCCACGTGTGCACCCATGCTGTGCGTCTGAAGCCTAGATGTACAGTACAGTACGTGCTGTATTTGAGTAACTGACGATGACGGTGATTTGCAAACAGCATCTGCAACGTCCGAAATGGCTCTACCCCTACCCCGCTGGGTTTATCCCGCTGGATCGTGAGCCTCCAATCAATTTAATTGCCGCAGGATGAGTTTGCTGCAGGTACGGCAGATGTGGAGAGCCATATCGAGTAGCTTGTCGATGTGGATGTGGATTTAGCAGCAATAGTTCAGAACCCGACATATCACATATATATGTAGACAGATCAACACGCCATCCCTTTGCAAACCCTTACATCTCACGATTTGCTGTTGATGCCAACGAAATGAGAATGTCAGACTTGCTGTCATGTACACCCTGGCTGTGTTGTCTGTGTTGTCCGTGTTGTCCTGTGCTGTGGATCAAACTCTAGTTTCGCTGGGCGGCTGTCATTGCCGGCTCAATTGGCCCCGACTCTCCTGTCACTCACTCATCTCCACGTTCTCGCGTAACGAATTGTATCTGCCGTACCAAAGTATGAAGTACAACCTTGCGACTAAAAGTTTACTACGTAACCATATGCCTTCAATGGGACCGTAATCTCTATGCGACCACCTCAACCACGCTTGCATCTCCTCAATCTCAAAGACTCATCGTCGACTGTCAACCGATACTATACCCTTATACCTTCAGAGGCTATACTCAAAGCCTCTCCTCGTGCTCGCCACGAACAACCTCGGACCCTTTAGATCCTCAATCGATCATGCAGCTTTGTGGCGGAAGCAAGACGACCCAGCGCAAGCTGGTCCTGCTGTACGTTGACACGAATCCCTTGCACGGCTTCAATTTGAGCCAATATGCGATCGTCGGCGAAATACTGACCAGATTCTAGGGGCGACGGCGCAAGCGGAAAGACCTCGTTGCTAAATGTCTTCACGCGAGGGTAAGAAATCTGCATGTGCAAATCACCAGAATAGGAGTTAACGACCGCACCACAGATACTTCCCAACAGTCTACGAGCCAACAGTCTTCGAGAACTACGTCCATGGTAAGCCACCCACTCACCTCCTCATTCTCCCCAAGCTAACCCCGAACCCCCTCCAGACATCTTCGTAGACAACGTGCACATCGAGCTCTCCCTCTGGGACACGGCCGGGCAAGAAGAATTCGACCGCCTCCGCTCCCTCTCCTACGACGACACCCACGCAATCATGCTCTGTTTCTCCGTCGAATCCAAAGACTCCCTCGAGAACATCGAATCCAAATGGGTCGGCGAGATCGCCGAGAACTGCCCCGGCGTCAAACTCGTCCTCGTAGCGCTGAAATGCGACCTCCGCGAGAACGACGACACAGCCGAGGACGGCGAAACCGCAGCCGTCGACGGCGAGCCCAGGAGAGAAAAGAAGGAGTGCATCACCTACCAGCAGGGCCTCGAGGTCGCGCGGCGCATCGGCGCCCTCAGGTATCTCGAGTGCTCGGCTATGCGCAACCGTGGGGTCAATGAGGCGTTCACGGAGGCGGCGAGGGTGGCGCTGTCGGTCAAGGGGGTGGGCGGGAAGGACGACTCGAAGTGCGTGGTGATGTGAGGGGGGCGCGCGCGCGATGGTTGGTGTTCAGCGAGGCGTATATGGCGTTGGTGGATGGGTTGAGCGCCGGGCCTGCATATGTGCGGGTTTATATTATTACTTCTTTTTTTCTTTCTGCGACGCCGCTGTCGTTTCGCCGATATGTTTGGTGGAGGCGGGCGGGGGTTGTTGTGAGGCGAGCGCCTTGGGTTTTATGGCGGTACACTCTGGGCCACATATACTAAATAATTATGGGCATTGCATATATTGGACGATATAGGATCGCGGCGAGGCTGTCTGGGGAGGCAGAGATTGGAGCTGGGTCATCGGTTTTACTGCACTGTATTTGTATGTGGCGTTGTATATGGCCATACTGATTTATTATTATAAAGCATTTGTAGACGTACGAGGGGGGTGGCTAGCTGGCCATTTTGTATTTTGGTCTATCTACTGATAGATAATATAAAGCCTGTGAATACTTACGCTAGGCTATTGAGCAATAACGCTTGCTGCAGCCCCAGAATTCTATAGGTGCCAGCATCCCAGAAAGAGACAACTTCATTCCGTAGTGTGACCTGAGCCAGGCGGTATGGGCCGAGCAGCGTCTTCTCGAGGCTCCGTCGATGCTATAACTTCCGTGGTCTCTTTAGCCTCAGCCGGTATACTCGACGTGGTGGCATTGTTCTCGGTTTCTTTCGGAACCGACGATTCTATATGTGCTGCGTGGTCCGACTCTGCCACCGTGGAACTTATTGCGGTTGTGTCGCTAGTCTTACCAGCTCCCAAGACCTGGTCATTACTCGGTTCTTGGGTTTGCGGCTTTACATCTGGTGCTTGGATGTCTTGTTTCTGTGGAGTTTTATCATCCGCCGGTGACACGACTTCGGCAGGTGCTCCTGCAGCAGTTTTCTTGGCCAGGTGCTTCTCTAACCAACTCTTATGTCCATCCGAGATCTTCAGAGCGTGGTCAACCTCGCTCGTCAACTTGTCAACCTCATCTTCCACCGCCTCGTTCTTGGTGCTGGACGGCGTAAGCTTCAGAGCATGCTCAATCTCTGCGGTCAACTTCTCGACCTCGTCTTCCAGCGCCTCCTGCTTGGCACTGGCCGTCGCAGGCTCCATCGACGCTTCAGGCCCGCCAACCTCCTTGTAAACCTCTTCAAGCTCGTCCCTCCAACCCAACTCATCTGCCAACCTCCGGACCTGCCCATCACAGTCTCCGAGCAGCAGAACGTCATCAGGCCTGCTCCCCAGGGTCCCTACTTTCTCCATGTTTAGCAAGACCCTTGGGATTCCTTCCAGCGCCATATCCGGCAACGATGCGAACGGGTGAACGCTGAGGCTTGTCCCAATGATTATCAGCAGGTCTGCTTGTGCTGGCACATGGGTGTTCATGTGGAACCTTTGAGGCAGAGACTCCCCGAAAAATGTGATATCTGGCTTAACAAGCCCATGGCACGCCTGGTCTTCGCAGTACGGGATGTCTCCCGACTTGACGAATTCCCTCATAAATTCATCTGGGTATTCCGTCTTGCAATCGATGCACCGCTGCGACGCAAAGCTGCCATGCGCCTCAATAACCTTATCCGGCGGCACCCCCGCTGCCCGCTCTATACAATCTATATTCTGCGTGAACAGCATGTGCAGCAGCCCCTTCCTCGCCAGCAGCGCAATAAACGCATGCGATACCGTCGGCTTGTATTTCCCTGGATACAGCTCTTGGGCGAGCATATAGAAGGGCGCTGGGTTCTCGCGGAAGAAGGAGATGTCGAAGACGGCCTCGGGGTACGGCAGGTTCAGCCGCGCCAGGTTCGAGTACAACCCCGTGTCTGGCGAGCGGAAGTCGGGGATCCCGGCGCTGGTCGAGATGCCGGCGCCAGTGAGGACGACCACGCGCTTGACTTTGTCGGACTTGAGGTGCTCGGCCACGGAGCCAATGGTGCGGTCCTTCAGTGTTTTGGAGGGTATGGCCTCGTCGACAAGCTCGTGCGAGGAATCTTGGCCCATTTTTGCGCCGGGAGCGAGGTTGTTGGGGGAGAGGAGGAGGGCGGCGACGTCGTCGACTTTCGAAGTAGCGGCTCCGAAGTTCAACTTCTATATAAGAGACAGGATGTTGGTTTGGTGTAATATTTTGTCGAGGCTGTTAAACCGAAATTCATAATTATATATGCTGGAGCCTGTTTCATTGGTTAGCGGCGGGTTGAATTTTGGTGGGGTGAGCGGGAGTGGTACATGGTACGGTCCATGGTAATCCCCCAAACGCTCGGACCATTCTCTGGTCTGCACTTGTCCTTCCTTTGTGCCGCTTTCCAGGCTTTATCTCTACGGTACACCATTCAGACAACTAACGCGCTATCCACGTGCCCGTAAGCGCCAACTACGCCAACTACGCCAACTACGAGAACTTTTGGTGTTGTACTTGCTCGACCTAACGATAGTAAACCCCTAAACAATTTTTAAGTTTTAATTCACGTGAGTACAAATATATGTAAACATATATATATTTATTAAATGTAGAGTTGAAGTTATATCTCATTTACCTGAAGCGCGAACAACTTGGCCACATAACATGAGAAATTGATCACACGTATGTCTCTGTGCAGTACTTGTTGTGCAGGTACTTTTGTTCTACAGCTTTGGTCGCCTACCAACAGTCTTGGCGAACCTCCTCACAGTGTGAACAAGTGGAGCGACACTACCACTCCCGTACATCAGACAAATAAATATTCATCGACAACAACCCGACAGCGACAACTCTGGTGCTAGAAGACGCGGCTCAATCCTCACACGGACTTCATCGACCCGTGCCCAAGGTGCTATCGACTTCATCTCGACATTCGCCACCCCCTCGTCGTTGCCGTCGCACGATTGCCCCCTGGCTGACCAACACGAAGCTCCCTCGAATAACCTCGTCTTCTGCCTTCTCATCGCTGCTGGAAGCCTATATCGAATTCGTATATCACAGTATCCAAGATCAAATTTGTATCTCACAGTACCTGAGCTCCAAACCGAGATTGCTGGGCCCTCAACAACGACGCGAATGAGAAGGACTGTGGTCACACGACAACGCGCCGGAGGAATCTTCTCCTAGGATATATCTGTCATTACACTCTCTCGATAGGAGCACAGATGACGGCAGTTGCGAACCCACCGAGTTTCCAGCAACCCCTCAATCGGACGCAATGGAGTTCTAATGGTCAAGGAGCCCTCAACTCTATGAACCCCGACGAAGTCGCTCGGATGTTCATGCCGCGAAAGAGTGTACAGCGCGCCAATTCATCATCCTCCCTCTCCTCCAACTCGTCGACCTCATCTTCAGGTACGTCGGCGATGTCGAATACCTCCCAACAATCCACCGGCACGTTGACTCCCGTGAGTGACGTCGGTACATGGTCGAGCACGGGGACGCGGAAAAAGCCACAAAGAACTGGGCCATGGCCTGTGAGCAAGTCAGAACCTGTATCGGGAGTCACATCAGCGCGTCCTCAGTCGATCCTCGCTCCAAATGGGGCTTCTGCTGCCTCGTCGATGCAACAACCACACTCCGTTCTCCCTTCAAACCTCCAAACGCCGTCTCAACAGCAGAATGGAGCCCGAGCGGGCGCACCGCCCAATGACGGAAACCCTGTATTATACCTTTTGTCGATGAATGGGACATTCGAACGCAAAACGATCACTGTTCCGTATTACCCAGATAATTTACGTATTGGCCGACAGACAAATGCGAAATCCTCGCCGACCGCCACCAATGGATTCTTTGACTCCAAGGTCCTCTCGAGGCAGCATGCAGAGATATGGGCAGATAGAAATGGAAAGGTCTGGATACGTGATATCAGATCTTCAAACGGGACGTTTGTCAATGGTGCACGGCTGTCACCCGAGAACCGAGACTCGGAACCTCATGAGCTTCAGACCCAGGACCACCTAGAGCTGGGAATTGATATAGTGAGCGAAGATCAGAAGACTGTGGTCCATCACAAGGTTGCGGCAAAAGTTGAGCATGCTGGTTTTCTGGGTGCTACAAATAATGTTCTCGATATGAACTTCGGCGATCTAGACCCTGCAAATGGAGTCCTCATGCTTCCTTCGCAGAATGGAATGATGCGAGGCAGAACCAACAGCCAAGGATCGATTCTGAACAATGGGCGTGCACCCGGCCCGGGAATAATGAATGCGGCACAACGCCCAATGAACTTCTGGTTAACGCCTGTAACGACCGAACAGATAATGAAGAGACTGACAGTAGGTACACTCTTACTATTATTAGATACAAGCTAATTATTATTCAGAATGAGGTGAGGCACGCTAAACTACAGAATAACGATCTATCTCGCACCGAATTGTTCTTGGACACCTTAGTATCCCAGCAGTTATTCAAAGAAGAAGAAAAGCCGGAAGAGCCTATTAAGTCTCTCCAGCCCAATGGCGTTTCATTTAAGATCGATGCGAAGCCGCGTTTCACCGACCCGCCTGCACCACCACCCCAGCAGCCTCTGCCAGAGAAACCTGATGCGCCTCGAGTACAGACATCCGAGACGTCTTTGAAGCGCTCAAATACAGAACGGCCACGGTCTGCAACATCAGCGTCTCCTGTTAAACAGGAATCCTCCAGCCAGATTATTGCGCTCATAGAATCGCTAGAATCCGCAAAGAGAGAGATTAACGAACAAAGTGAGCGTATGCGCGGTCTAGAGAAGATGCTTCACGAGGAGCGGGAGGCAAGACAAGCCGCCGAAGATCTAGCGAAGAGGCTCGAAGAAGAATCAACTAGAGTACACGTGAATGGGTTTGCCAAGAGCGGGTCTATAGTTGAAGAGGCGTTTGAGCCACCCAAAGAAGTCACGCCGGAGGTTGTGGGTCTGGAATCTACAGTCACAGAAGAGGCCAAGTCGAGTACCTTGAGCGCTGAACACGTGGAAGCATCTACGAATAACTTACAGGAGAAGCTGGAGCTGATGATGGTTGAAATGAGAGAAATGAAGTTGCAAATGGAGACTTATCGCCAACGTGCCGAGACTGCAGAAACCGAAAGAGATGATGGCAGGAAGACATTGGCAGAGATGGTTGAGAAGATCAGAGCGGATGATCAGGCAAGACGAGAGACGGCCGAACGCGCTAAGACAGCGCTGTCTACCTCGAATGTAGCTGCCTTGTCGACTGCTGAGGCAGACAAACAGGTAGAAGATGTACCAGCGGCGACAAAAGATATTGGCCAAAACGGCACCATATCGACGCCACACGTCACCAAACCTCCAGAGAGCAAGCCCGCCATCGCTTTACAACATTACCCCAGCGGCCAAGATCACCGGCTGCTCGAGCACTCAGGTCCTTACGCGTCGATGATCGGGGTGGTCCTTCTCGGCATGGGGTTGATGGCATACATGAACGGGTGGCAGAAAGGCGAGCGATGATTTCCAAGTATTTTGAGCCACAAATTCGCGTAATCAGCCGGCGTCAAGCATTCATTAGCCCGGCGATATTTTCCTTTGTCATATTGTTTTAAGCATGCACGCGTGCATTGCAGGTTGGCGTTTTAGGGGACGGGCCGGAGCACGGTCCGGCGCGTGCCGGGTTTGGTTTTTCTTCTCTTTTAAGTTTGTGAATATACTGGGAGTGGATATAACATTAGGGCCTGTCTTGTCGGCGTGTTTGGGGGTGAGGGTTCGATACCCTCTGGTCGGGGCGACGTAGATAATTGTTTTTTGGAGGCCTTGTGCTGAACTTTCGCTATACTGCGGCTGGGTCCTTTGGATGGGTGGCAAGGCGGCGTCCGTAGCATATGGAATTTGATTGCGATCCAAGATCTTCACACTCAGCACTCAAAAGAACCGTGACTGACCCGTTGTTGTGAACTAATGTTGTGCGTCGGCACACGAAACATGTGGCAGCGGGCCGGAGCCTATTTTTGAGTCAGCCCTCGAGACAGCACCTCCATGGGGAAACAGTAGGCGGGGATATTTTTGGGCAACTTCCAGAGATGGACTACGCCGTAGATTGATACAATTGACTAAGCGGAAGATAGACCACTGTATTTCTTGAAACAAGGCTTGTTTGTGCAATCCCCCCACTGTTCATGAATGCGTGATATTCTATTTCAGATATCGAGCCAATGAACTGGGTAGCGTTCTGCAGGCCCATACACCGGTGGAACATTTTCGATAATCAGTGTGTGCAGCGACAGGGGCGATTGGACGGCCAAAGCCCTGTCAGACACCCCTCCTGGCGCCCCAGCGCATTCCCTCACGCGGCCGGTGGCCCATACTCTAATCGCGGGGTCCATGTTTCCACCCAAGGCTGAGGATAGCGGCTGAGCAGGTCGCGGTGTTTTGGCCCGGCCTGTGCATATAAATAAATCGAATAAGTAGAGGTGGGTGTGCTGAGCGGACGTACGAGCACTTCTATCCCACATCATCCCCGCTGTGTGATACCGACAACATGGCTGACCATCGCGTTAAGGCCTTGACTTATCGCGTCGAGAATATCCCGCCGGGAACCTCGAAGGAGGAACTTGTCGAGAAGTACTTCTACCGGGAACACCAGGACGATATTAAAGTCAAGTCGCTGTGCCCCTCATGCGACAGCGTCGATCCGGACGAGGACGACTGGACAGCGACCATTTTCTTCCGTCCCCGCGATCCGGACAAGGGAGAGTTGCGCCTGGCGAACGATGATACATTGACACTCTCGAGGGATTTTTTCGGCTTCACTCCTCTCTATGTACCTCCCAAGGAAAAGGGTCCCATTGCAGCAGAGTGAGTTTTGTTGTTCTTCCGCGCCAGCCGCGTGCCCCCGAAAGTGTGTTGCCGTGCTGACAGCCCCAGTATCATCGCCGTTACCGGCCTCGGTGGCCATGCTTATGGGTCATGGAGCCATTCCGACGAGCGCATGTGGTTGCGCGACTACCTTCCCAAGGACGCGCCGAATGCGCGAATCTTGACTTATGGATACCAGTCGGCATTGCAGAGCGACTCTATCAGTTTCCTTGAGGATCACACCAATAAATTTGTCCATAAGCTTGTTGATATGAGAGATGCGTCTGAGGTTAGTAGATAAAAACCATGCCAACCCATGCGCTACATCTTAGAAGCCATACTAACCTATAACTTGAAGTGTGAAAGCAGGTATGTGCTGGCCAGGACACAGCGAAATGGATAACAGGATGCTGACAGACTACGAAGACCCATAATATTTATTGGCCACAGCTTAGGATGCCTAATTATCAAGAAGGTAAGTGTTGAGCTTGAAACCGTCCTATATAGTCTATCACCTTCTTACTGGAAATAGGCACTTACGGGCTGTAATCTAATGGGCATGTGAGTTCAAACCTTTGCTTTTGCACATAGTACTGTAATGGATATGTATTGACAAGTCCAAGTCCAAGATCCCGCATACCTGTTCGCACCATTATCTTCTTAGCTGCACCACACAAAGGACTCAATGTCGACGCGTTGCAAACACTGGTTATGGGCCAAGCGACCGAAGGTATGGTACAACAGCTTAAGGCCAATTCGCCAACACTGGGGGAGCTCAACCTAGCTTTCCGTAGAGTTATAGAAGGCATAGATCTCCTGACATGTTACGAGCAAAGGCCCACAAAGACTATAATTAAGGTATGTTAGGAAGAACTGAGCGACGTTTCGCAAGTTGACCTAGCTATAGGGCGCCGATGGCGTATGGAGACGAGATGGCGCTTCTGTGATAATGGTGGAGCCAAACTCGGCACGGCTAGACTACGAAACGGAGAGGTGTTTCCCTGTTGATTGTGATCATTCGCAAATAGCAAAGCTCAAGAAGGGAGAGGGTGGCATATACCCTACTGTCAAATCTACCATTAAGCATGGCCTTATAAGCACCGCTAGGATAGTAGCGGGGAAAGAGGTAAGCCTAGAATTCCCCCGTGGTGGCAAGGTAAGCCACCCCCTATCCTATTGCTTGTTTTATGAAGCGAAAAGGACTGACCCCAGACTAGGACTTGATACATGAGGGTTCGGAAGCTATGCCAAGTTATATGCATGCTATTCCTCCTCCATACTTTCAGGAGAAAGTCGCCGCTAGCCGAGCAGCGGATATACCGAAGCTACCGCAACCACCGCCTGCATCCCTCACCCCTTACCAGGAGCGGAATGTGTACGAAGGACGTGCGACGACCCCGAACCATGAAAGCGCCAGTCACTTCACCCCACCAGAGGCCCAATCGTCGCCCCCTTCCCACTACCGTGGAAAGAGCCGTACAATCGATAGCCATAATCTCTCCGAGGCTCATGGCAAGGCAGATGATATTGTCAACATCGAGCCTGATATTTCAACCTTGACAATTTCAGAGCCACCTAAGGCCCCAGTCTTCCTGGATAAAGCTGAAGTCACTGTGGAGGAGGATATGGATGACGAGTATGAAATTGACCCTGACAACATCATGGCCACAGCAGCATGCAGCCGGTGCGATGAGGATATACCAGACTCGACATTTCACTACTACTGCTACATGGCGATCAGTAAATCCGGAGAAGATGACGATAACGACAGGGAAGAGGAGCACAAGAACACTATCGTGTGCCAGTCCTGCGCTGAAATGGATCCCAATTGCGAGATACACAACGAAATACTTGTCAAACGAGGCGTAAAGCCCCACACAGCCCTTGAGCCATATCTACCATACATCGAGACAAACATACTGAGATCAGACAATAGCCTCATTCGCGCGGTGAAGGAAAACGATCTAGACAAGATCGGACGTCTATCCCACAATACTAAGCTTCTCACTGGAAAGACCTACGAGGGCTGCACTCCTCTTGTGCTAGCGGTCCAACTAGGACTAGCTGATGCTGTCAAAACTATGCTCGACAATGGAGCCTCGCCGAAGGAGAGAGACTCAACTGGCTTCACGCCACTTTTCATGGCAATCCAGTACAATCGATACAGGGTCGCTAAAATACTACTCGATGCTGGTGCAGACGTTGAGGACACTGGGGGACAATCATCTGCATTACACCTGGTGGCGGCAAATGGAAGACCAAGGATGTTACAACTCCTCCTAAACAGGCAGGCTTCCGTCGACGTTTCATTCCCAGGCTTCGGCACACCCCTCCACCAAGCCGCTCAATTAGGGAGCAACGAGTGCGTGAAGATCCTCCTTGCTGCAGGTGCCGATCCAAACGCAATGGCTAAGAGCGGAGCCACCCCCCTGAAATGGGCTGCCCTTAAAGGCTACGGCGATGTCGTGAAGACTCTGCTTAGGAATAAGGCAATAGCCTCTCACATTGGAACAGATGGTGAAACGCCGATATTCTGCGCTGTAGACGGTGGACACGAGGATATATGCAAAGACTTGATTGATGCTGGAGCAGACTTCATATCGGAAGTCGGACGTCCGGTAATGACCCCTCTTGGACATGCAGCACGACTTGGCCGCGGGAATATAGTAAAATATTTGCTCAGGCGCGGGGCTCCTGTCGATGGTATAAGTGACGAGAACACCCCCCTAGGCTCGGCAGCAGTAGAGGGGCATCTTGACGTCTGTCGAGATCTCATTGAAGCCGGCGCAGACATCAATGCAACATACGGACCTTTGTCAACGACCCCCGTCGGGTTCGCGGCGAAATTCGGGTATGATGATATTGCCGAGCTCCTGCTGAGCCGTGGCGCGAAGGTCGACATCAACGACAGTGATGGGCACCCCCCTATCTATGTCGCAGTCGTCACGGAACATGTGAGGGTGTGCCAGATTCTGCTCGCCTTCGGTGCGGATGCGAGATTCAAGACCGTAGACACAGAGAGGACTTTGCTGGCAATTACAACTATAGACGGAAACCTCCCCATGGTCAAGCTACTGCTGGAATACCACGCCGACCTCGATGATCAAGACACGTACGGGTGGACTCCTATAGGCCATGCTGCATTCAAGGGCTTCGTTGACATCTGCCGAGTTCTCATCGATGCTGGCGCAAACCTTGATCTCCTTGTGTCGGGGAAGACGGCACTGACAGAGGCTGCACGGGCTGGCCACAGCGAAATTGTGGAGATGTTGCTGGCGGGAGGCGCGTGGGGTATGCCGCCTCCAGCGTATAAGGGGAAATGGAAGAACCTAGAGTTCAAGAGCGAGGTGACGCCTTGGAAGAGGGAGGAGATCCTGCGAACTCTTCGTGCTGCGAAGCACATGTAGTGATGTGCGCTCGCGATGGACAATTTGATGTATTTAAAGCTACGGCTGACGTTTGTGGTGGATATTTAACGTTTATGACCATTTATATATACTGATGTTATTAACTTTGAGCTCATTATCATTCACGAATTATCATTGGAGATTTGTTGTCTCAAGAATTTTGATGTGTTATTTGAAGCATTATGCCATCTCCATGGAGCACAGGATGCCAGCTACTGCCAGTAATCTACATCATAAAATAGAGCAAATACCATAACGTAAGGTGTGGAGTGCAAATAACCCAAATCCTCAAGCTTGATTCCTCTAGACATCTCGTAGGTCCCCAGCTTCCCTTCTTCAGCCACGATACGGCGGGCCCTCATGGTTTGCACCATTACAATTGTGCTTCGCATATACGACCCCATTCTCTTCCACGAAGCAACCGACACGCTTTTCGACTTTGACGTTAATGTCGCTGTCAATATCGATGTCACTCTCCGCTGTGCCACGGCCGCCGCGCTTCTCAACTCTGACTCCGTTCTCAATGGTAGGTGTGTGGAGATCAACCTTGAGCTCGCCGTCAACATCGATGTTATTCTCCGCCGTGCCACAACCGCCGCGCTTCTCAACTGCGACTCCGTTCTCGACTGTATAGCAGCCACCCCGCTTGTGGAGATTGACGTCAAGCCCGACGTCAACATCGATGTCACCACAGCCGCCGCGCTTCTCAACTACAACCCCATTCTCAACAGTGTAGCAGCCACCCCGCTTGTGGATATTAACCTCAAGCTCCCCATCAATATCGATGTCACCCTCCACCGTGCCACAGCCGCCGCGCTTCTCAACCAGGACTCCGTTCTCGACTGTGTAGCAACCACCGCGCTTTTCCGGGTGACTAATCGGCCTCAACCTCTCCATCATAGCGGCATCAGGGGTAACCGGTCCACCTGGGCCGTCATCGACAAGGCGAGCAAACTCGTTCATAAGATCAGACCGCTCCTTCACAACGTGGGATTGTGGCAGTGTATCTCTGAGCCTTTTCAGGATCTCAGGGTCAACGTAAGACCCCTTAGGCAGGCTCGAGAGGTAGTTCGAGATAGCGAGGGATTCAGGGATATTTTCAAGTTCTTTGATATTTGGATGGGTAGAGTTGGGGTCGATTAGTCCACCGTCTCTTTGGGGTGCTGGGTCAGCGCTGGCTTCGCGGCCTGCAACTCGATTTCCCTTATGTGCACAAGGATCTGGTCTGTTGCCGAGTTGAACATTGAGGCATTCGATATCCATGACACATTTCTATTCCAATATTAAGCCCATGTCCGCGATAACAAAGAGTAGGAATATCATTTCATAGAATGAAAGGTTGGTATAACTTACAGGATCAGTACGTCCACCGAATGCTTGGCTTGGGCAGGCACAAATGCTGCAGTGGGACCAGTCTTGGGTGAAGAGATTGACACCGAAGCAAGAGCCTGCTTTGTAGCACAGGCGGCCAAGTTCACAGCTGCCTAGAGTACAAGCCGCTTTGGGGGCAAGAGAATTGGCTGCGCCTGCGGTTAAAATAGGGCTGGCTAGAACAGTTGCCAGGAAGGAGAACAGGGTGAGGATATTTGTGAACAGGACTACACTCGGGGTGTTGTCCATGGTGTTGAACTTCATGATGAATTGATTGCTTCGAATTTGGTTGCTATAGAAGCTGTTAGCTGTGAAAATAGCAGGAGCTTGAGTGGTGAATGTCCCCAAGGGTTGGGTAAGAAGAAGGGTATTGTAGGGAAGAGCTGCAAATATAAAAGAACCAACAGCAGCCAGTGGAGTTGATCTGAAGTGCAGTCTTACTTTAAATTGTAGTGTTGGCTTGACCCTTTAGGTGCTGTGCCAAAGATACTGTTGTTGTTTATGGCCAACAAAACCAAGAGCGGGTAGTAGATTTATATGTAGGCCTTCCGGCTTTGTTCTGTGACTTGATTGTCCTAGACTCCGTTGATGGGCGGCGGTGATTGAATGACCCAGTTTTATGATGAGTTGAAGAGTGATTGGATACGTTTTTGCGTCCGATCGAAGTTATAGCGAATGCGTACTGTATGTAGCATTCTTCTGGTACCATAACATGCATGATTTCTACAAAAACAAGATCGGAAGGGTTATTGACGGGTTTAACATTCCCTCCAGAAAGCACAATCCCAAAGCAAGGGGGAATATCATAAGTAACAGCTAGACGATGAGAGGAGTGGCCAATGCTTGATTCGGAGAAGATGTCCAACGTAGGGAGATCACATTTTCCTTTAATATAAAAGGACTAACGTATGAAATCGTATACCGAACCCGGATAGAATGAGAAATGTGAAGCTGAGTCCGAACAGATATTTTTGAAAGTGTAAAGTCTACGGCAGACTGTATTTAATAAACCCGGGTACACTCAACTATGTAATACTCATAGACAAACAATAGACAAACAATAGCCGGACACAAATCTACTATGGCGGAGGCATCTATGCCTTGTGCCACCATTAGGCTCTCTCTACCGATCACCACAGTTGGACCCTACTCACACGCCCAGGTAGAAGTGACTCCCTGGGAAATAATCTTTGGAAAGCGGCAAGGAGCGGGCTCTCGGTGGTCTCAAGAGTCTCTCTGTCTCACCTTCCAAGGGTTAACAGTGTTACAACATATTTGTCATTAGCTGCTGTTGGCAAGGCTTGTTCTATTCAAGAGTCTGTTGCAGCCCCCTTGCTTCTCATGCAACACGCCGTGGAAATGGATATTCCGTGAAATCCTGAGATTTGGTAGGGCCACTGAGAGGAGGTAATAAAATGATGCCGAATGCCGTTATAAATTGAAATACAGTTTCATCTGGCACCTAATATAACCGTAGTTAATCCCGACTTGAAATGTTGGTATTAATTGTGACGTTGTGGCCATCACAGTGCTTAAACGCTGGAGTACAGCTCCCTCAGCATCAGGGACGGATCTAGGAGTGTAGATCATTGTAAATATTATAGATCTAATGAGAGATCAACATACGTGAACCTTACTCTCGTTAATTTTGACAGGTCGGAATCGATCGAGAAAAGCAATCTGTGGTGGAGCCGCGACGCCGCAGGACAACTAACCGGAACGGGCAATATCCAACGTCAAGTGCGACTTGACATATTACGGACGAATGCAGCCACACCCAAAATAAACGGGGTCTTCTATCAAAGAAGACATATCACAAAATTGGAACCCTACAGCCAAAATACAAAGAATGAAACACAAGAATGCCAATCCCAAGAAGAACACCGCTAAAAGCGCGCCATCCGAACCCCCACCAAACTGGCCCCCGTTCAAGCCCCTCCTCCCCGCGTCCGACCTCTACCTAGAAACAGTCGTTGACTCGCAAATCATTGTCACTCGCAACTTCTGGACCTCGACGTTGTGTAAAGATTACGTCTCCTTCCTCAGATCCCTGCCTCTGGTCACGACGCCAGGGAAGCCGAAAAAGGGCGATGCTGTGCGCGTCAACGATCGCTTCCAGATCACAGACCCTGTGTTCGCCAACAGGTTATGGCTGGAGACCGGCCTACGAGAGCTTGTGAATGGGGGCACAGACGAGGAAGATGAGACGATGAGTAAAGAGGAGAGGACAAGACTATGGTATGTTCCACACGTGATGTGACATTTGACAGCGACCTGCAAATGTGCTTCTACTAACGAACACAGGGGCGGCGAAGTCGTAGGCCTGAACCCCTCAATCCGGATCTACCGTTACACACCGGGCCAATTTTTCGACCAGCATTGTACATCCCCCTTCGTCCCCCTTGTCATCCCTTCCTAACCCTCCTCCTTAGACGACGAATCAAACCTCATCAACCTCCCCACCACACCTACCACCCCCGCCAAAACAACCTGGACTCTCCTCCTCTACCTCACCTCCCCCGCCACAGGCTGCGAAGGCGGCCAAACAGTCTTCTACCCCGACGACCTGCCATTCAAGAACTCGCCGATCCAAAAGGAGGTCGTAGTCGAGCTGGAAACGGGTATGCTGCTGCTGCACAAGCACGGGAATGAGTGCATGCTGCATGAGGGGCGCGAGGTGACGGCGGGCGAGAAATGGGTCATTCGCACGGATCTCTGCGTTAGGCGGTAGGATCGGTGAGTGCGACGACACGGGCGGTTAGATTATTAGATAGGCTCTGATCAGCTGGTTTTGGGTGGGCTATTTGATGTTTATGGTAAGACGAATTTAAAACCTATATATGGAGGTGAAGAATCAAGAGGACTAGAAATGTGATTGGGTTTTGAAGAACAATGGCTTTGTGTAAGATTCGATGAGAAATGAACTGCACGTGAGTTTCTAGATGATATCATAGACGATTTGGCGACTTCCATGGTGGAAACTGAGTCCTGGGAAACCCAGCCAAAACCCAGCCAAAACCAACTACCATCCCCATCACCCCCAAACACCAAGCGAAGGCACCCCTTATAACCCAACTTAACTCCTCATAATATCAAGCGGCACAGTGGCGCAGTGGTAGTACCACTGTCTGGACAATCTGGCCAGGGCTTGGAATGAATAAAGAGGTCACCGATTCGACTCCCGACAATGACGCCGATTTAGAATAATAGATAGACAATTATTCTTTATCACAAAACATCAAAAAGTAAAATCAAGTGATTTTCTCCTCATCAGATCTCAAAACAAAGAGATTTGATGAGTCTTTTGCTATTTTTTTGCTTGATACCCCTAATGATAGGTGGCGTCTCAGTAGATAGCACCAGCACGCGCACATGTTATTAAAAAAGCAATTCAGAAGATAGAAAGAAGTCCATTGCTCTAGATGCGCACAGTCACCGTGATGTACCCAGCACCACTCTATAAACATCCCCAAACCAAGCGCCAAACGGACCAAACCCCCCAAAACGCCACCCAGAGCACATACCAAGCCCGCTCAGCTCATCTGCTCAAACCTCTCCTTAGCCTTATCCTTCGCCCGGCTCACAAAATCCGCATACGACCCCCCCGTCGCCCGATTCGCTTCCTCAACCGCATCCCCCACCTTCCCACCCTGCGCCCCCAAACCCACACCCTGCGCATAAAGGTGCGTAGAAATCGCCTCTGTCCTCCCCGTTCCCTGAGCCCCCAGCCCCTCACCAGCCGTCCACCCCATCTTGCCCAACAGCGCCGCGCCCTTCGACTGCACTGGCTTCGGTGGCTCCTCGACTACGGGCGCAGCGGCCTCCTTACCCTTTTTATGCTGTGATGAGGGCTGCTTCGGCTGGTTGAAGGCTTTGCGGCGCTCTTGGGCGCGGTCGCGATAGGCGGCGCTGTTGGGGTCGTTGAGCTTCCCCAGTTTTGTCAGGGCCTTCTCGACTAAATCCTCTTTGAGCATGTTGTCGCGATGCAGTTGGCTTAGGCGCTCGTGCTTGTTCACTTCGGCGTCGGTCTTGAACTGGCGCGAGCAGAGGAGGCAGCACTTCCGGACCGGGTCGGCGAAGGTTTGGGTGGGCGGTGCATCGGCGTCAATCTGTTTGGCTTCTTTGGCGTTGCTGTCACCGGCCTCGACGGTGCTGTTTGCCGGCAGCCCATGTAATTCCGCATGCTGGTTCGACCAGAATTTCAGATGAGGCGCGACGACCTTTTTGGTAGCCGCGGCATCTTCCTTCTCGGCCTTCCGCTTCTTTGATGCCCCGGCCTTTGCTGCATCAACCAGTCCTTCGCCAGCAGCTGCTGCCGCCAGCTTCGCATTGGGGTTCCCCTTTGACCTCACGTCCGCTGAAGCCTCGCGCGCCACCGTCATCTCACTGGCAAAAGCGCCTTCGTCCCGGTACATGAGTTTCATCGCCGGGTTGGACAACGGACTGAAGGTAAACTTCTCAAACTCTGCACTTGGGGCCTGTAGCACTGGCACGAAGACGCCAGCATGGATATACGAGGCCAGCACGGGCTTCGAAGAGATTGTGAACTTATCTGACGAATTATACTTCGCCATTGCGGCCTGCGCGTCGTCCACGGAGCCGAATTCGGCAAACCCGTATCGCCAGCTCTCGTCTGTCTTTCTGTCCCGCACAAGGAAGACCCTCATCAAAGAGCCTTCCTTCGCGCCAAGATTTGCATCGGTGGATGTGGACATCATCTTTGGCTTCTTGTTTGCTTGCGTCTCTGGCGGGGTAGTCGAACCCTTGACGCGGAACAACTTGGTCACAGCTTTGGCGAGTAACTCCTCGGTGACGCCTGGCTCGAGATTTCTAAAGAGCAGGAACTGGGAGGCTTGGTTATCTGGGGACACATCGCTGTCTCCCGTCGTGGTGACACCCGAAAATGCAGATACGTTGGCCTGGGTGGCTACTCCAACTATACCAGTTGCGCTCGGTCCTGATACGGTCAGCTGGATCTAGTATATAGCTCGTGGGCACCTACGCATCCGAGGAGCATGGCATCTAAAACAAAGCGTCCTTTGCTGGTAGTTGGCCAGACCGCACTGGAAAAAGTCAGCATTGTATTCCCCTGTGAGGTGGCAGTTGGGCGTACAACTTCACACATCCAGTCTCCCTCGCCCTTTCCAGGCCGGTCTCTATCTTCCTTCTCTCGACTATAAGCCACTCTAACCCGTGCATTCTCCTCCCCAGCTGGAGGCGGGCCGTATGACCCTCGGAACTGTATCGTGGGGTAGTACTGCTCGATGAAAGCTTTGGAATCTCTCAACGTGGCGAATTTCGCAAAAGCAAACTGCCGCGATTGACCTGTGCCACGTTATCAGACAACCCCTCTCCCAGTAAATGCCGGTATACACCCACCAGTCCGTTTATCCCTTATCAAGCGCACCTGCTCCAGGGCATCCGCATTGAAGTTTGTCTTCAATTCATCGGCAATCTGTAAAATCCGCAAAAGGCCAAGAAGGCCATTCCCTATACTTAGCCAGCGTCCCAGTCCAATCGCGATCATGAACACTTAGGGTGATGATAAATATGCGCGCATGCATGCTGCCACACACGGCGCCTAAACACGGAACAAGGGGGAGTGAGGGATGCCAACGTCTTCCTGTGTCATCTCCACCGGCAGCCCATCTATGATGACCGTCCGGCTCGGCGCCCCGCCATAGTACGGTGAGCGGCTCCTGCTCCGGCTGCGCTCGTGTCGCGGCGACCGGTAGCCCTCGCGGTCGCGGTCGGTGTAGCGCCCCCGGCCCTCTCGACGGGGGGATCGCGGCGCCTCTGGGCGGCGCTCGTGGGGGGCATCGCCTGTAGGGCTACGGTGCGTCGTTGTCGTCGGCCTTGCGTAATCTTTCAAAACTCCATTATCAGCAGTGCTTCGTGGTAGTAGTCCCGCAATCAACCATCGTTACCGTGCGGCGCTTCCGGGCTGTGGCTGTAGCTGTAGCCCTGTTGGTGGGCTGGGCCGGGTTGGTCGTCGTACATGTCAGGCCTGTCGTAGGGGGCCCTGTGGCCATGAGGGCGGCTCATGTTGGTATATGGATAGCAAGCAATATACAAGATTGTCGTTGCAATAGAGATGTGAATTAGAGGTGAGCGCTTATAACTGGTTGCAATCGGAGATCGACCAGAGGTGTCAAAGGTGACCGTTTGTGTTTGACAACTATGCAAACACCAACCAACGGCAATGGCCCTTGACCTGCCGAGGAGCACAAAGCCGCTTTACCATAGTATATCGCCGTTGACAAGCCACTTTCTATACTACTGTACCTGCCCCTCTCCCATCTTATCTTCTACATAATATCGCAAATATGCCTGTCCCCGCAGGAGCAGCAAACATGGGCGGGCCATCGACCCTTGACAAGCGTACGTATTAACCACCCAGATAGCTCCGCCAGACCACGCAGATGCTAATGTCCAAACAGTGAAGATGGGCGCAATGATGGGCGGCAGTGCGTGTGCAACACCCCATACCGCGTACGACGGACTAACAAGTGCTTAGCTGTGGGCGTCATCATCGGATTTATCTTTGGTGAGGCTCTTCCCCCCCCCCCCCCCCC
>JPKC01002277.1:0-54356 GCA_000750925.1 Pseudogymnoascus sp. VKM F-4518 (FW-2643) | reverse complement strand
CCCCGCTCTACCCCTCGCCCCCTCCCTTGACACATTCTGTTCATACTCCGCATCATCTCCCAGCGCCGGCCTCGCCTCCTCGCTATTCTCCTCACTGTCCCTCCCGCGCCTCAACACCCGCCTCAACATCCAACTCTTGTTCAAATCATCCGCGTCCACGATCCCGCCACTGCGCAGCTTCACGCGCTGGCGCGAATAGTACACCCACGCGAAATCAACATAGAGCAGCGTCTGGATGACACCAAAGATAACCGCCACCGCCTCCGGCTTGACCGGGTCGTCTGACGCAAAGCGCTCAATCCAGTTACAGATATACAGCGCGCGGTACGCGCCCAGCGCGAGGAGGTAATACGAGTCGATAACCGTCGGGACTGTAGTCTGGCGCAAGAGGAGCAGCTGCGGGAGAACACACACGCTCTCGAGGATCAGGGAGAAGTTGATAACGATGTAGGAGAATGGCGGGCCCCAGGTCTTCTCGGCGATCATGGTGATGAAGGGGCAGAGGAGGAGGGAGCCGAGGAGCGAGTAGGCGCCGAGGCGGTAGGACATTTCGCGCTCGCGGGTGCGGGCGAAGATGCGGGTCATGATGAGGAGGATGTAGAGCGAGGAGAAGATGTAGAAGATTTTGAAGATGAAGTTCCAGTAGTTGTCGTGGGGGTTCTTCCAGAACAGGTCGATGTAGCGGGTGCAGAAGACGAAGGCATAGAGGGCTTGGGAGACGACGGAGACACCTGGCGAATTGTTAGAACTTGTGCTAGCCAGAGACGCCGAGGGCGACGAGAGAGAGAAGGGGTGAAAGGGGGGTAGACGGACCTTCAGAGCTCCGATTGCGGTGGATGGCAAAGATGAGGATGCATTTTGACAGAGCGTGGGTGAGATCGGCCAGGATCCGCCATACATTCATATAATAGAGCGCCGCGAAGCCATCAATACCAGAAGTCATCTCTGCTTCTGAGCCTCTCGGCGTGAATCTGTCGGTATGCTCGAAGTTCGGGATGTCGTGCTTTGATTATGACTGTGGCAAGGCTGGAACGCTTATGACATCGCAAGGCTGAGTAACGACGATCCGGGGTAGCTCAACAGGAGCTTGATGCGACGATGGGATCTTGGTGATGCCGCGGGATGTAACGATATGGACGATTGGCTCAGCTGGTGTTGGGTTGGAGCTGGAAGCTGAACAGAGTTATGCGTTGTATTCTGAGACAACTGGGAGAGCTGCGAAGTGCTGCCTTGAACCCCAAGTGCAGTCGAGTACGACAAGCCAGGGTGGCACGTACTAAAGATGCCGAGTGGGTGGATTACGCGTTTTCGTCAATAGTACGCTATAAATACATCAATTGTAGACGACAACGACTTTGGAGGCAGAGAAAGCTGGTAACTACTATCGTATTTAGCTATATAGCGAAAGACTCATTCTACATACGACGGCTTAAAAGTCATTGATTATACAGGAAGAGAAATTATGTGTTTAGCAGCAACCTTTATGCTTATCCTGGATGTTAGAGTAGTAGTCATTGTGAGTAACACAATCGAGATACGGGCGATAAGTGACCGGATTGAGGACGGCCCGTTGAAGAAGATTGACAGAAATACGAGTAGAACCGGAAATGATTAATGGAAGGCCTAGATGCACTCCGTATCATGCCAAGGATGACACAGTTCATACCTCGCCGTGCACATATCTGAATAATGAGGGAAAGCCATCCGTATCAGTCGATCGAATCCTATTAAGGCCAGATCTATTTAAGTCGGTTTAACTTCGCAGAATTCGGTGCGAATGATAACAAAATATGCCATTTCCAAAAAATAAATCCTGCCTCTTACATGCCCCTTTTTGCTATTCTAAATATCCATACAAAATCATACGCCGTCTATACGAGCAGATACACAATCATGCAAACGCACCCACCAACGCCATCAGCGTGGCTCCCAAAATCACCGCCGTAAAGGCCTGAACTCTCTTCTTTCCTTGTAGTACACCATAACTCCCCTCGCTGAGGAAGTCCTCCGCAAGCAACTGCACCAGACCCGCGAACAGCAGCAACCCGCTGCTAATCGCGTTCATCACCCCTACCATGAGGAGCCCGCCCTGGCTCTTCGGGTCATAAAGCGTATGAACGGCCAGGCCGATAGCCTGTCCGATCGGTGTCGTAAGGCCGTAGGCAAGAACCATTAGCCAGGGCTTCAAAGAGCCCTTGGGGAATTTAATGGCAGCTATACGGGAGCCTAATGCCATGCCCTCGAATGTCTGATGGAAGGAGATGGCGATGAGGAAAACGACGAATGGGGGACCGGTCGCGACGGATACGGCCATGCCGATGAAGACGGAGTGGAAGATGATTCCAGCCTCGAGGAGCATACACTGAACCATGAGTTTCTTTTGTATTTCCTCTGGACTAAGGCTTTGACCATGCGTTCGCGAGCCGGAACGACCATTCGTCCCAGTTGCGGGATCTAATTCATCCAAATCGAGGTCCGAGTCTTCAGCGTCTCCGCGGTAATCCGACGTCTTGTTGTCGTTTTCCTTGGGGCTCGGCTCACCATTCCATGACCCTGCGCCCATCAGCCCAACTGATGATTCCTCATACTCGCGGTCCTGGTCTGCCTCGCCCAGTTGGGGGATGGCGGTAGTCTCTGGCTCCCACATTTCGACGTGGGAATGAGTGTGGGCGACGCCTCTTGTGCGGAGGAACATCTCGAGCCCGACGACGACGAGGGCGGATATCATGGCTATTACCCCCGCCAGTGGCCGGTATCCCTGGTTGAAGAACCATGGCAGGCAGGGGTGTGTGAGGGAGACGAATGCGGTTGGGAGGAGATGCACAAAAGCGGTTGCAATTAACACTCCTGTGCCAAAGTGTTGCGAGTAGAAGACGAGGTCGTTTGGTCCTTTATGTTTGTTGGCACGTTGAGAGATGAGGGGGAAGCCGCAGCCTGACAGAAGTTAGCGATGAACTGGAATGTAGTTTCGGGCGTCAATCGTACCAGCAATGCTCAGGACGAGAATGAGAACCAAGGCTCCCACGTGGGCTGGTGTATTATAATCTCCACCTTGCGCAGAACCGCAAGCTGGCCGTTCACCCTCCTCTTGTCGTCGTACCAGCTCGGCGAGCAAGGCGCTCGTTGATTCGGTCGACCATAGAGGCGCTGGGAACATGTTAGCTGGGGCCAGTCACCATCATCCATCCCACATTGACCTTACCTGTGCCTGCTAAATCATGCTCGATCATAGTCTACGATGAGCAAACCAGTTGCCGAATAACATAGCTGGTGTCGTTGTGGTTGTACTGAATTGCGCGTGTCGACTTTCACTCCTTATCGTCTAATGGCTGGGCGGGTTCCTATGTGGTTTCTTCGGACTGTCGGACTTTCTCAGCCTTGCTCGGCGAGGTTGGCACTTAACACTCCACCAGCGGGACTTTTAATTGCCAGGTACACCGGGTTACAATTCGTGTACTGTCGTCCCCTCAGCGCATACTGGGATATTGTTCTGTTACAGGTATGACAGAATAGATTACAAAAATGTCTCTCTGAAAGGCAGAACCCTTTTATAATATAATATTTTGTTGATTTAAATACTCTTACTTACTTTATTAGGAATTCATATTTAGCCTCACGTGTCTCGGTATTAGTTGACGTAATATGCCACCACCCTACACTGAATTTAAAGCCACATCACATCGCGGATTCCCTTGCTACTACTCATGCTCCTACGATTATTCTTCCCAACTTTCCTTTCATTGATACCCATTTGCTTTTGTCGAGCGCGCAGCCATCAGAGCTGTTGTTGATTTGTACCTAGCTCCCATGCCGTTATTATTCCCATAGCGGCGATGCCATTGCGATGGCTGAGGCCGTCCCTGCGTACCTCATATAACAGCAGACCACCTTCTCATACACGACCATGGCTTTATATATTTCTAGTTGCTGCCTTCGTCGCAGTGACCAATGCTATGCCCCCACGGCGCATTGCCGAGTTGCGTCAAGAAGCGGTGGACATGTTCTACCATGGATTCGACAATTACATGAACATTGCATTTCCAGAGGATGAGGTACGCGATTCCCTCATCGGGGGTTTCTACAGTCACTAATATTCTGCGTAGCTTAGACCAGTCTCCTGCACTCCCTTGACTCGAAGCAATAATCCGAGAAACATAGACCTCAACGACGCCCTTGGAAACTACTCCCTCACACTCATTGACAGCCTGTCGACGCTGGCCATCTTAGCTTCGGCGCCCCCGGATAAGGAACAGACGGGTCTCAACGCGCTCCACGACTTTCAAGACGGCATCGCATCGCTGGTTGTCCAGTATGGCGACGGCACAGAAGGGTCGCCGGGGCAAGGTCTCAAGGCGCGAGGCTTCGATTTAGACAGCAAGGTCCAGGTCTTCGAGACAGTGATTCGCGGTGTAGGAGGACTTCTTAGCGCTCACCTTTTCGCAATCGGTGAGCTGCCTATAAGAAACTACAAACCGCGTCGAGCTGCGAGTTGGCCTTGGAAATCGGACGTGCCTGATGGCGAAGCCCCAATACTGTGGTCAAATGGATTCAAATACGACGGGCAGTTACTACGCCTTGCCTTGGACTTGGCGCAACGAATACTCCCAGCCTTCTATACCAATACCGGAATGCCGTATCCCAGGGTTAACTTGCGACACGGCATACCATTTTATCATAGGTCCCCTTTGCACAAGGGCTCCGGGACACAGAATGGCGGTGCAGGTTCCAACGAGGTCACCGAAACATGCAGTGCCGGTGCAGGAAGCTTGGTCCTCGAGTTTACTGTGCTCAGCCGGTTAACCGGTGACCCGCGATTCGAACAACTTGCCAAACGAGCGTTTTGGGCGGTGTGGTCTCACCGGAGTCAGCTCAACCTTCTCGGTGCGGGCATTGACGCCGAGGATGGAAAGTGGATAGGTCCATATGCCGGTATTGGTGCAGGCACCGATAGCTTTTTCGAATATGCATTTAAGACTCACATTCTCACATCTGGCCTTGCGCCGCCAAATACAACGGTTCCAGCTGGCAAGAGGCCGGATACTTGGCTCGACCCGAATACGCTTTACAAGCCCCTAACTATTGAGGAGAATTCCTCGGACAGTTTTTTGGAAGCTTGGAAAGAGGCACATAGCGCTATTAAGAGGCATTTATACAGCAGCACTCATCACCCTCATTATGTTGTTGCCCACCTCGGTACTGGATCACCGCAGACTTATTGGATAGATAGTCTTGGTGCTTACTACCCAGGCCTGTTGGCTATAGCTGGTGAGATGGACGAAGCCATTGAAACCCATCTACTTTATACGGCGCTGTGGACTAGGTACTCCGCGCTACCGGAGAGATGGTCAGTGAGGGATGGAACTGTTGAGGGTGGGCTAGGTTGGTGGCCTGGCCGCCCGGAATTTATTGAGTCGAACTACCATCTATTTCGTGCAACTCAAGATCCCTGGTACCTTCATGTTGGGGAGATGGTGTTAAAAGATATCCAGCGACGCTGCTGGGCAGAGTGCGGGTGGTCTGGTTTGCAAGACGTTCGCACTGGTGAAATGAGTGACAGGATGGAAAGCTTTTTTCTGGGAGAGACAGCGAAATACCTGTATCTCCTCTTTGATCCAGATCATCCTCTGAATTCTCTTGACGCCCCTTACGTCTTTACCACAGAGGGTCATCCCTTAATCATTCCACGCAAATCAAGTCCACAAAAGAGCACACGTAAAGTGCCCAGGAGTTCCTCGTTAGAGTCTTATATCTCGCTCGAGAATGCCGACAGTTGTCCTGTTCCCGCAGCAATGCTACCACTTACGGGGTCACAAACTGCTGCACGACCAGATATCTTCCATGCTGCGAGCTTAGTCGGACTTCACCGTGTCCCGAATTACAATACCATGGATGTAACGCCTTTGGATACCACCAAGTCAGTGGAGAATCAATGGACGCAGCCAGCAAATCA
Source organism: Pseudogymnoascus sp. VKM F-4518 (FW-2643) (assembly GCA_000750925.1). NCBI lineage: Eukaryota > Fungi > Ascomycota > Leotiomycetes > Thelebolales > Thelebolaceae > Pseudogymnoascus > Pseudogymnoascus sp. VKM F-4518 (FW-2643). Next base: position 48,406 of record JPKC01002277.1, on the reverse strand, counting down.
TTCAATCTACCCCTGGACTCTCCCTCAAAGTCTCGTGCCACCTAACGCAGTGTGCGCGCTCTTACCTATCCGCGACACATTTTGGATAGAGTTCCCATCCAGTTCACAACTTGCAAGTCAGGGGTTCAATATGGCTATAGGTGCTCAGCCCGTAGTCAGAGTGAACAACGAGGGCGTCCTCATCCAGAACCTTGCTGGCCTTTCGGTAGCGATGATCGAGGAAGAAAACCAAGCGCAATTCATCTACGATGAAGAACCCCTTTCCAGGTCCTGGCGGATTTTGAATATCGGCACCACGCCACTGGGTCGGGATGAGAAGGTCTTCATATCTCGAGAAACGATAGGGCCCATCGTCGATCCGTCATTTACTCGCGTCCGTGACCCTTTCACCGTCGACCTCGTCATCCAGGTGGAGAACATCCAGGTCAACAAAACAGACGGAATGTCATCATCCAACATCCCCCCCAGCGGCAAAGTCGAAGGAACTCTTCACACCGAGACAGCACCCGAATCCCTACACCTCGAGGCGCTAGCAGACTTACCCTCAGACTACCGCACAATGTTCTCCTCCCTCCTGCAACAAGTCACGTCCGCCCTCCGCGACCCCGTCGCCACGCTCCTACCCCAACCTAATCAGGGACCAAAATACCAACTCCTATCCATCCGCGCACGCTGTGCGGTTGGCACCGGCGCGGCGCCACTTCCCGCCGCGCCTGAAGCGCCCGATTCCACCACCGTAACTACCGAACCCCTATCCTGGACGAGCATCTACTTCGCCTCGCACAACTGCGATGGCAAGCTTCCCGACCGCGTGGTGCGCGAGTACAACGTGATTGTGATGCGGCGCGGCGGGTGCAGCTTCAGCGAGAAGCTGGCGAATGTGCCGGCCTTCCACCCTACCGCTACGGGGCTACAGATGGTGGTTATGGTGAGCGATGGTGAGGAGGACGAGCTCATCAGGCCTCTGCTGGAGGTGGTTCAGAAGACGCCGGCGGGGATGAGGCGCGCGCATGAGGTGCCGATGGTGATGGTTGGCGGGGGGGAGGCGACGTGGGGGGCGCTGAGGAGGGCGAGGAGTTTGGGGATTAGGAGGAGGTATTGGGTGGAGAGTGCGAAGGGGCTACGAGTGAGGAACTTGATTGTGGTGTAGATGAGAGATGCATGTAAATGTCACGACAGCAACTTTGATATCTGTAGAAGGAAGGAGCGGGGTTTGTAGATACAGCGCGAATGACGGGCATAATGATACCGATGGCCGGCGTTCGGTGATATAGTCGTATATCGTATATATGGAATTTTATGGCATACATTGGACTGTGATGGTGCAAATGCCGATCCCCGACTTTTAATCGTGATGGGCTCCCCTCGATGGCAGGATCTTGGCATGGCAGGGCAGGGCGGGGCGCGGACCGCGGGGTTGAAGCTATAGGTACGAGGTATGGCGCACAGTACTAATCCCGTACACAACGTCAACGAAGAATACGTATTTTTGATTTCAAATCGCGACATCTGCACATCGCCATCCGCACGCGCCTTTGTTGTCGGCATCGCTAACTTATTGGGCCGTCTTATGGCTTAATAATTACCGTTTTTTGTGCAATAGCAAATAGATAAACACCCCGCTCAAGGGGACTTAAGGATATGACAAAGCAGGTAGAAGCTAGGAGTAATGACGTGCCGGGTGTTGGTCCCGATGTGTGGTGGTGGTGTGATTAATCATTAATGTTACGGAACTGATTGAGAGCTCACAAAGGAAAGAGCTATTGGGTGTATCGTGACGTCGATTGAGAATGTATATAATGCGACCTTTCCTCTCTGCTTCGTCTTCTCTTTCTACAACTTCACTCTGTGCACTTATACCCCGACGACTTCTACGCTTCTCACTTCCACTTCAACCCCAGCTTCGGCAATACACTTCTAAGAAACTATCTAAACATAAACAAACACATCCTACCCGACTGCCTTCAAGTAAAGGAATCAACATGTCTCAGTCAATCTATATCGATGAGACGCCTGATGACGTTAAGAATGCAAAGGTATAGCTTCACTGTGTTATATCACTTCTTACTACTTGTCGGTTATGAGACTGACTGTAACTCACGGAATAGGGCCTCCACCTAGTGACCCAAAGCACCCCCAACGGCCAAAAGGTCCAAATCTTGCTCGAGGAGCTCAAGGATAAATATGATCTCAAATTCACCACTACTGTGATGTCCGTTTACTCCTGTCCCGTTCTCACACTTCCAGCCCAGAAGAACAACGTCCTAACATCATCGTAGTGACATCTCCACCAACGAGCAGAAGAAGGAGTGGTTCCTCCGCCTCAACCCCAATGGCCGCATTCCCGTCCTCATTGACAACAACCAATCTCCCCCCTTCCCCGTTTTCGAGACCTCAGCCATCCTTCTCTACCTCGTTCGCAACTACGACCCCGACTACCACTTCCGCTTCAAGGACGAGCTCCAGCTGAGCCAGGCCAACCAGTGGCTCATCTTCTGGCACGGCAGCGGAGCCCCGTACCAGGGCAATACCAACTTCTTCCGCAGACAAGCCGAGCAGATCCCGTGAGTAACTCCCGCAGTCTCCACCTCCTTCCCCGCACCACCCCACTAGCCTAACACCTGCTAGTTTCGCGATCAACCGCTTCCGCAACGAGACTCTGCGCGTATATGAGGTGCTTGAGATCCAATTGTCGGGCAGATATACCGGTGTCGAGCGCGACTACCTCGCTGGCAACGGCAAGGGCAGATACAGTGTTGCCGAGCTTGGCACCTGGCCATGGGTCAAGGGATGGAAGAACACCGGGTTCACTGATGAAGAGCTTGCAAAGTTCCCGCACTTGCTCCGCTGGATCGATAGGGTTGCCGCGAGGGAGGCCGTCCAGCGCGGAATCGGTGCGGCGTATCAGAAGAAGTAAAGGATACGAGTAGGGCTTAGGTGCTCTAGGGGAACGGGACACTATTGCATAGGCTTAAGGCGTAAAATATGATATTATTTGAACTACACAGCCGTAGTCTGTCCTCTCGTGGTGATACACCTTTTATATAGTACTTATACACCCCGTCTTCCACGCGTATGCTGCTCTGCAGCCGCCCCCGGGTATCCCAAAATCGCACAACATAACCAATCCGTCTCATCGACGGCCGCCAGAAGAACCGAAAGCACAACGCGCCTAGTAAAACACACGTCCCAATCCCCACCCCCAATGCCTATTCGTCAAAATCCGGCATCTCGTTCTCCTCATAAACCTGCGACCCCTCATCATCCCTCTCCTCACTCTCACTCCCATTCTCGCTTTCACTACTACCCCCCTTCTCCCCATCCACAAACCCAACCCTCTTCCCCTCCCTCGCCACCCTCACCGGCCGCTCCTCAATCACATCACCCCCCCACGCCCAGCACTCTCCCACCAACTCCCCACATCGTAAACACACCCACCCTTCCCCCGCCTCGCCCTCCAACCTTCCAGCGAGGCACACAAAGCAGTACACGCACCCGCACGCCCCGGAGTACGGATTCGTCACATCCGTCATCCCTCCCGCCACCCCACCCTGACCCGCCGCGCTCGCGGCAACAATCTCAGCTTCCGACTTCGCCTTATTCTGGTCCTCGTAGCAGATCGCGCACGTGCGCTCAGGGAGATGGGCTAAGGGCCCTTGCTTCACCGCTTCAGGCGCATCGGCGGGCGAGGACAGGGAGGATACGCGTCGCCACGTCCGCGACAGCCAGCGGCGCCAGCGCGCAATACCGAGGAGTGGGAGGAGGAAGAGCAGGAACTCCGTGAAAGCGTGCCACACCAGCTGGCGATTGAGGTACTCGAACGAGATGTCCCGCGCGAGCTGGTTCGTGCGCGGCGCGAGGCGGAGGCGCAGGGCGCGGTCGAGGAGGGTGCGGTAGCGGCCGTTGAGGAGGAAGGCGGTGAAGGAGGCGAGGGAGGCGAGGGAGTAGACGGTTGTGAGGCGCGAGGTTATGGTGGTGAGGGGTGAAGAGAGCGAGAAGGAGGGCGATGAGAGGTAGCGCTCCCAGCGTGTCCAGGCGTAGGGGCCGAAGACGGTGAGGAGCCCGTAGAGCGCTTTTTGGGAGCGCGAGGGGGCGAGGGGGACCAGGCCGGTGTGGCGCGCGTCGGTGAAGCGGAGGTTTTGGAGGGCGGCGCCGTAGGTTGCGTCTGGGGGGTGGTTAGCAGGTGTTCTCACGGTGTGAGTAGGGGGAGGTGGCACCATGATCCCAGACGGAGACTTTGAAGAGTACGCCTCGTAGCGCGAGCCCGACTTCTTCTCCCCATTCTTCTTGTATGTTGCCGAAGTGTTTTAGTCCCGAGGTGATTTGGCCGCGGAGGAGGGAGAGCAGCTCTTCGTCTAGGAGCTCAGCATCAGCCTGCCCGACGCGGAAGGCTGGGCTGGTGCCGGAGCGTCCGCGGATGGTATCCCATGCTGTGATACCGGCTGCGCCGAGACGGTTGAGGGAGGGCGGAAGGTGTGAGAGGTGTTTGTGGAGGGGTGATGAGGCGGGGGCTTGTGGTTGAGATGCAGCGGACGCAGCGCGCGCCGCCCGACGGGCGGCGATGCGTTGTTGTGCGGCTTGGAAGTCGGCGGAGGACATTATGGGCGCATGGTATGAGGTCGTGTGTTGTTTCTTGAGATCCGGGAAGGGAATATCGGGGCTTGCGAGAGCTGCCGTCCTTCCTTTGCTTGTGAGTGAAGCTGTGAGATGCTGAGCCGAGGTCGTTGGGGGCTTGTTCTGAAGGGAGGCCCGGAGCGGATTAACGTTTATCGCGAGGCTGTTGATTGTGGATGGTGGGGAACATAATTTCTAGGGTCCATGAAGCTTAATTCCTGGGAAGGAACCGTCACAAATTTGAGCGCAGAGAGAAGCACTGTGACTTAACAAAGAGGATAAAATATTGCTTCATAGCGTCATTCTCATATTTCTATTTATCCACCCCTGTCTCCTCCATTTCTTCTGCTGTCACGTCAGCCATGGAGGGAGCTATCGAGCTTCCTGGGGAGGCTGCCCCGCTAACCCCACAGCAGGTGCTTATGGCCTTGAAGTCAGCCAGTTCTCACCAACAGAACCTGATAAGGTCGGGGACACAGCAACTGCAGACATGGGAGGGTCAGCCTGGCTATTACTCTTTACTCCAGGTGAGCACATCACCACATGAACCTGACCAACAACCTCGTCCCATACTGTAGACGCAGCAGCTAATCATATGTCAGTCAGCATTCTTGGACACTTCACTGCCCACAGAAATACGATACCTCGCTGTCATACAACTGAAAAATGGAATGGACAAGTATTGGAGGAAGGGGGTGGCGAAGTGCATACAGAAAGCTGAAAAGGAGGAGATGCGCTCGAAACTCTTGGAGGGCGGTATGACAGAGGCAAACGTACAGCTTGCGTTGCAAAACGCCCTTGTGATATCCAAGATTGCACGGATCGATTATCCCCAAGACTGGCCGGACGTCCTCACGTCCTTGATAGCACTGATGAGGGTTGCAAGCGAATCGAACCAGCTTCGTTTACAGAGGGGCTTGTTGATTCTTCTCCAAGTCGTGAAGGAGCTAGCTTCCGCTCGTTTGAGAAAGTCACAGACGGCCCTGCAGTCAGTTACACCGGAGATTGTTTTCTTTCTTAGCAATATCTACACGCAGAAAGTAAACCAGTGGTATGGTTTTCTCACCGCCGGTGGAGACGACGAAGGAGGTGCCATGGACGCTATGGACAGCAGCCTACTCGCCCTAAAGATTCTTAGGCGCCTGTTGATAGCTGGCTACAAATATCCCGCCCAAGATAAAGATGTCCAAGAATTATGGGGTCACTCACAACTCCAATTCGGACAATTATTTGGGATGATTTCCCATGAGCCACCGCTAATCTCGTCTCCGGCCAAGGAGCTGGTAGAAAAGCACCTGCTTCAGCTGTCTAAATTACACCTTGAAATGGCAAAAACCCACGCGTCTTCATTTGCTGCCCTTCCAAATTCAGTCGAGCTGGCTCGCGGATATTGGAGTCTCATTGAGAAATATGGAGAGGCATATGGCTCTTCAACGTTCACCTCAAAAACCGATGCAGATGCTGACGACGAAGATGGTCGTCATGTATTAGAGAAGCTAGCACTAAAGGGGCTCTCATTACTAAGGTCGTGTCTACAAATGGTGTTCAGACCGAAACTATCGTTCGTATATCGCAGCGCCGAAATCAAAGAGGCAGAAAAGGGCCTGATGGATGTCATCAAGTTTCAACTTCTCACAGATGAACTGGTTTCTCAGATGGCAAGTGTTATCGTCACCAAGTTCTTCATTTTCCGCCAGGCAGACCTCGAGGCATGGAATGAGGACCCATATGAGTGGGAGATACGAGAAGATGCAGGTGGAGATGGTTGGGAGTTTGAAGTCCGACCATGCTCAGAAAAGCTCTTCATGGATCTCGTCATCAATTACAAGCATCTACTTGCGCAACCGTTACTCAGCTTCTTCCAGTCTGTAACAGGAACCGACAATGGAGACATTGTTGCAAAAGACTCTGTTTATACGGCCATGGGCATTGCGGCGCCAGTTCTATCTGATAGCTTCGACTTTGACTCTTTCTTGGCTTCGACACTGGTCAACGATGTTCACAAAACCAGCCCAGAATATAAAGTCTTGCGCCGTAGAATCGCAATACTCATTGGACAATGGGTAACGATCAAAATATCGGCGGAAAACAGGCCTCTCGTTTACGAGATCTTCAAGCACCTACTCAACCCAGCAGACTCTGTCAACGACCAAGTCGTTCGCGTGACCGCTGCACGCCACCTTAAGTCTGCAGTAGATGACTTTAGTTTTGAAGTTGAGCCCTTCTTGCCATTTGCAGAGGAGTTTCTCCATCGTCTCATGGCACTTATTCGAGAGCTCACCCATGCCGAGACCCAACTGGCAGTCCTCGAGACAATTCGCGTCATCTTCATACGCCTCGAATTACAAGCTGCACCTTTTGCTGACGAAATTGTCTCTCTACTCCCCGATCTTTGGACTGCGTCAGGTGAAGAGCATCTCATGAAGCAGGCCATTCTTACCCTTCTCACAAATATCGTCATGGCCACGAAGATGCACTCTGTGCGCTACCATCCTCTCATCGTACCCTTGATTCAACGAGCCGTGGAACATGGTTCGGAGATGGCAGTGTACCTCCTCGAAGAGGCCTTAGATCTCTGGTCTAATATGCTGCAGCAGACACCAGCAGAGGAATCTGGCCCTGTGATACCGCTTGTCGACTCCGTCTTTCCTCTCTTGGAAATTGGCAACGACAATTTAAGCGTGGTGCTCGGGATATTGGAATCATATGTAATTCTAGCACCCCAAGTTATGCTTGCCGACACCACTCGTCTCCGGATCCTCAGTTATATGACCAACGCTCTGGAGATAGCGAAGCGCGATTTAATCGGCCTGGTGATTAGCATCGTGGAGAACATGATCCGCCAGGCGGAGATATTGGGTGGCACCAACGGCGTAGTAGCCGTAGCAAAAGACCTCGTCGAGAGCGGCTTCATGGAGAAAATCTTGACTGGGCTCCACGAGGCTTGGGATGCACACCAAACCACCGGCCCAAATCGCCGCTACCCCAAAATCAGCGACGTTGTTGAAACGGACTACTTCACCATCATAGCCAGGCTTGCGATTACTGACCCGGCGACATTCGTGGGTACTATTTCGAGCGTTGGGCCTCTAGAATCGGTATGGGGGTGGTTGAGCACGGAGTGGTTCTTGCACTTTGATAGCATGGCTAACCCGCACCGACAGAAGCTGTCGTGCCTAGCGCTGACGCGTCTGTTGGAGCTGCCACCACCGATGACGGGGCTGGTGCTACAGAAGCTTCAGGATTACTTCGCCATGTGGTCGAGCGTCATAGCTGAACTATTGGATGGCTGGGGGGAGGGGCGGGAGGCCCTTGTGTGGTCGGAAGAGACTCCGCAGGAGACAAAGGAGTGGGAGAGTATGGAAGATGGTCGCAAGAAGGTTCTAGAGAGGAATGATCCTGTGCATATTATTCACGCGCATCAGTTCACGAAGGAAAGATTGGGGGGGTTGGTCCAGAATGCTGGTGGTGAAGAGGCGTTTCAGAGGGATTGGTTGGTCAACGTTGATGGTGATATAGTGAAGGCGTTTCAAAAGCTGGGGCAGACCCCAGTGGAAACAGACTAAGTTACAGCCTAGGAAGATATCGTGTCGAGGAAAGAAGTCAAATATTCGCCGAGAGTATGGCGTACTGAGTGACGGGGTAGGTTGGGAACTGGTGGGGTGCGAATGCGATGTTGGGATGGATGTCCATAGATGTTCATAGACGATTGTTAACTGGTATGAATCACGAATGATAAATACGCAGAGATTCGTATATAACAACGGCTATATGAAGCCTACAAAGGTCGGTGCTTAGTGTCGTAGCTCACACCCCGCCATAGTTTTCGCATGAATAGATAAAGCAATTAGTAGGCGTTCTTTGTGAGGCTGTACATCGAGGGAATGTTTTTGCAACTAATTCTTGTCCAGGAATATCCCCTTGCATTGCAGGAGCGCAGCCTTCATTATATAATCATTGTTGGTTGTGGCGGAGGCTGCTACAACAGCACGACAGACAGCCAATGACTTCCTTCTATTTTTTTTGTATGGGTGTCTTTCGTACGCAACCCATTTCATGATGCAGGACTCACTTTGTGGCTGCGAAATGGCGCAGCAACAAGACGACAGGTAGGGCTTCGGTCGTGAAAGTGCTATCTAATTGATGGGGATATATAGGTAGTGTAAAGCGCACACGTCTCTAATGCTACCATGACTACAGTTGAGTTTGGTATTCTCACTTAACGGTGTTGAGACCTCATTTTTCTATTACAACTCTTTCATTCATATTCTACGCAGAATAATACCTTAAAGCTGAAAGTATACCATACTATAGTTCAGCATCGACAAACCAGGCAAAGATGAAGGTTGAAGCTCAAACTCCATCCTTAAGTGCTTGCAAAGCTACACAATGGGACCCGGAGGCTATACTCGGCCTTACAAACCCAGATCGAGGATCATTTACTTGCGTGGGCCACGCCCCATCCATGCGACGACGTTGCCGGAACCCCATTGCGCGAAATAGTCGTGATTTTGTGTACGGGCTGCTCGATCTCCTCGCCTTAATGGGTCCCAACAGCCGCAAGTTTGCGACTCTCTTGGAAGAAGTGGCATATCGGTCTCTATGCTGGCGGCACGGTAGCCAGGCTGACGACATCGTGGAGAAGTGGGAAGCCAGTATCGCTGCGTTAAACCTACCTACCCCTAAGGCCAAGGAGAATACAAAGCAATCCAAAAGCCGCACGAAGAAGTCGCAGTCAACGGGCTCATCCTACACCCGCTATACGGATGATTATGTTAAGACCGAGGTAGAAGATTGCAAACAGAAAGAGCGGGAACAGGATCGTCGGAGGGCTCAACAGGACCAGCAACGGAAGAAGAAGCAGGAGGAGCAAGACAAGCAAGACAGGGAGAAAATCCAGCAGGAACGGCGAGACAAAGAAGCTCGCGAGCGAAGGCAACAAGAGGCACAGAATCGTAGGGAACAAGAGGCACAGAAGCGTAGGGAACGAGAGCAACAAGAGAGGGAGCAAGCTGTGAAGGAACGAAGAGAGTGGCAACAGGCGTGGCAAAATTATGTGACCAAATGGGCAGCCTTTAAAGAAGCCAAGCACGAACCCAGCACCGTACAACAAGCTCAAGCTCTCATTCCGTGGCCTCTGAAATCCGGCCGATTTGGAGATTTAACAGCGGGACACGTTAGGAGTTTCTATCGCGAGGCGTGCCCGGATGCGAAAACGACCGAGATGTTTAAAACTATGCAGCGTGAGAGCTTGAAGTGGCATCCGGATAAAATGGTCAACCTATATCGCAATTGTGCACCGGGTGAAGCGGATAAGTTGGCCATTGAGATGATTTGCAGAGTTGTCCTTGAGTTAAGAGAGGAAGCGAGGGCGATGAGAGATAGGTGATTAGATAGGTTAATAGTGTTTGTAAGTCTAAGAAGATGGTGGTGTGGTCTTTATTGGATGCATCGCGTTGTATACTAGGCTGGGATAGGGGCGGAGAATCATGCTCTGAGGTAGATAGGTTAGCGAACACTGCGACTGAGATTACACTAATATATCTTCAAAGACCTATAGTTGGACTGAGTTTCAATGCAGCAGTAATAATCTCTAGCTTGTGCCAACGCTGAAGGCTACTCTCATCCCACATCCTCCACTCCGGAAGTCCCCACGGGCGTATTCCCAAAACTCTCCAGCCCCCGATTCCTGCTCGTTGCCTCCCTAAACCCATCCCCGACAGACGGGAACGCCATCGGATCCGCTGTGTCAACAGGAGGTAAATTCGTATCGCCCCTCAGCGCCGAATACCTCTCCCCAGCCTCTCGCAGCAACCTCTGCACTTCCTGCTCCCGCGCAACAATCTCCGCCTTCTCCCTCACTAGCTCGCCCATCCTCCAGCTCCGCTTCGTAGACTCTTGCTCTGCCTCGCTCAATGACGTCCGCAATCGCGCCAGACACTCTGATAGACTCGGTATCGGCGTGACCTTTGGCGGAACCAGCGCTGCCGCCTGCGTCGCGTCGAGTTTCTTGAGTCCGTCCATCCCTGCGCGGGTCTGCGCAGCTTCATATTCTGCGCGCCGTTCGGCTTCCGAGTCGTCGGACTCCTCGGACGAACTGCCTTCCGCCTCCTGGATCGCCTGTGCAATTATTTTCTTCTGCTGCCGCTGGGCCTTCCGCTGCGCCTTCTTGTCGAGGGAGATGCGGCCGTCGTCAACGAAGTCCTCAAATCCTTCCATGACGTCCTCGTCATCTCTGACTAGCCGCGTCTCTTTCTTTCGCGTTGGCAGCATCGAGATCGGACCTATTTGGCTCCTATCCCCTCCGACGTCGAGTGATATGAAATCCTGTTCCTGCGCCAGCCTTGCTCTCCGCTGTTTTTTCTCTGCGATCTCTGCTTCGGTGGGAATATACGCCTTATCCTCGTCACGCCGCGACAATAACTCGCCGCTGGGTTCTACCACCGTCGCGCCCTCGAGCTCGCTCGCATCCAGCCCCTCTTCCTCATCGCCCTCGGTGGGAAACCTCTGTAGATCCTTGGGCGTACTCAGCGTGCTCATCTTCAGCTCCTCCAAGTAATCCTTGCTATAAGTCGGCCGCTCCTCCTCGTCTCCTTCACGCCCCCTTTGGTAAGCCGGTAAACTCAACCGTAGATTATTCCCCTCAATGCCTCGCCTCGGGGCCGCTTTTTTGGGCGTAAACGACTCGTCCTCTTCTAATGCCGCCGCATCATCGCCAGATATTATTTCTCCGGGCCCAAAGGACAATCGCGAAGCTGCGGGCTTCTTCTTGGTCTGCCCTGCCCGTTTGGCGCCTGGCCGCGACGGGAAAGAACCGCTCCCGCTAGACCCAAAGTCAACTTCACGGATTGGCTTGGGTTCGCTGCCGCCATCTGTGCCGGAGGTGTCTTGCGACTGCTCGTCATCGAAGGCGATGCTGTGGCGCAAGGCTGATTTCTTGAAAGGTTTAGATCGGGTGTGCGAGGTTGTGGAGGGTTTTTCTAGGAGAAGGTGTCAGCTATGTGATTTGGATCAGCAGAGGACGCAGGGAGGAGACAGGGAGGACGTACGTTCAGCTGTGGCCTTGGGTTCTACGGATGCTGGTGATGTTGTTGTCTCGTCGTCGTCTTCGTTGACCCGGATTTTGCGCGCCTTGCGCTTCCCACCAAAGGACGACATGGCACAAGCAATACTCTTCTAATGCCAAATGTGTCCCTTGATAATTGCAATTTATGAAAGCGCAATGTTTATTGAAAGTAAATCGTTGCTGGGACACGAAAGTCCAAGGCTGATAAAAATGGTCGTTCCCAAGGCTACCTCACGTCTTTATCGCCACGTGACCTCGAAGACTCTAAATCCACAACCCACTCCAGCTCTTGTGCCGCCGCGTCTCAAGGTTCAGCAGCATATACACAACCCCGCCTCTCACAATGCCTCAAGCTCAGCCCGAGCTTAAGAAGGTACGCTCCTGTTCTTAAAGCCCTGTCTCTACAATGGATTTGCCATGTTGGCGCATGCGACACGCGACCAGGCTGTGGGGAATCAAAGTGATGGACCATACATGCTAACTGAATACAGTACCTCGACAAGAGGCTCTTCGTCCAGCTCAATGGAAGCCGAAAAGTTATCGGAGTTCTTCGCGGATACGATGTTAGTCAATACACTCCAGTTCAACACGCCCAAAGCTTGTGCTGATACTTTGCGTCTAGGTGTTTCTGAATATCGTGCTCGACGACGCAGTTGAGGAGAAGGACGGCGGAGAGAAGGTCAGAATAGGGATGGTGGTATGTCACAATATACACGGCAAGAATATTTCACGGAAAGAAACTGATGGGTGTCTAGGTTATTCGCGGCAACTCGGTCGTCATGTTGGAGGCACTTGAGAGGATAGGCGGCGATCGCCAGGACCGCGGATGAGCATGCGGCAGGGCTGTTGAGATAATATGCAATTTGCTACGGAGGTGCGGCGTGAGCGGTGTCAAAAGGTTCGCACTGGACCTACACATACGGTGGGGTTGGACAGTGACGCATTGGGCGGAGGCGTAAAGGCTGTTAAGCTTATAGGCAACAACAAACGAATACCATGGGAAGACATCGCGCCCACCTGCAATTCCCTTTGAATTCTTACGTACAGTGCAGTGACATGGTGAATTGTGGAAGAAAATCGGTTGAGCCGTTGACAGCTCACCGACATTTCGAGCCACCTGCAGGTACTGCAATGTTGCAGCACAAACAGAATCGTACCATATTCACATATGCGGCTTTTTGGGGATGCCTGGAATCAGAAGAATGTTAAGCAGCATAGCCACAATTACGCGGCCCGCGGGTTCTATTTGGTATTAACCCGGTGGAGTTGTGTTTATTAATCATTAAATTTGAATACTGCTTCTAATTGTGCGCTACTTTTGAAACATACTCAACCTCCTGACATGCATCTAGGGAAGCTTGCGCGTCGCCAACCTTTTTTTCGACTCTGACCAGCTCCATTTAAACAAGCTCAACGACCAGGGCAGATGCTCCGCCACCGCCATTGCAGATGCCAACAACGCCAATCTTTCCCTTCTGCTCCTTCAGGACGTGGATGAGAGTGGTGACGATTCTTGCTCCGGAGCATCCCAATGGGTGTCCAATAGCAACGGATCCACCGTTGATGTTAACCTTGGCGGGGTCGAGTCCGAGAATCTTCATGTTCGCAAGAGCGACAACTGAGAAGGCCTCGTTGATCTCATAGGCATCAACCTGGGATGCATCGATGCCAGCGTGCTTGATGGCCTTTGGAATAGCAAGAGCTGGGGCAGTGGTGAACTTGCTAGGCTTCTGCGCTGCGTCGGCCCAGCCAAGAATCTTTGCGAGGGGCTTAAGTCCCAGCTCCTTAACCTTTGCCTCGCTCACAAGAACGAGTGCCGATGCGCCATCGTTGATTGGTGCCGCGTTAGGGGCAGTGATGGTTCCACCGTTTGGAAGGAAAGCTGGGCGCATGGCCTTCAGCTTGTCGATGTTGAGGTTCTTGACCTCGTCATCCTTGTCAACAATCACATTTGGCTTTCCACGGCCTCCGCTGACCTCCACTGGGACGATCTCGGCCTTGAAGAGACCGGCCTCAGTGGCCTTTTGTGCCTTTTGGTAAGAGTTGATCGCGTACTCGTCTTGCTGCTCGCGAGTAATAGAATGGTCTTGAGCACACTCCTCTCCTTGGAGGCCCATGTGCTCTTGCTTGCCATATGCATCGGTCAGGCCATCCTTCAACACACCGTCGACAAGGGTTTGGTTTCCGTACTTGGCACCGCTGCGAAGGACTGGGAGGTAGTGAGGAGCGTTTGACATGGATTCGGTACCACCTGCAACGACGATATCGGCGTTTCCAGTCATAATTGTCTGCGCACCGAGTATAATGGCCTTAGTTCCTGAAGCACACACTTTGTTGACGGTTGTTGCAACGGTGGACTCTGGAAGGCCGGCACCAATGGCGCATTGTCTGGCTGGGTTCTGACCAAGGTTTGCGGACAGAACATTTCCTAGGAACACCTCCTCAACATCCTCTGGCTTGATTTCTGGAACACGCTCGACAGCGGCTATTTTACTATTAGCATGAAACATTATAGGAAGGAAAGACTGCATTCGTAGCGTACCCTTAATGGCAATGCTTCCGAGCTGAGTCGCGCTCAAACTCGAAAGAGATCTGTCGATGTGAAGTTAGAAATGAGTTCCTCACGCACGCGGGCAGAAAATGGTTGACATTGGGAGCTTGGGAACTTACCCCAGGAATGATCCGACAGGAGTCCTGACGGCAGACACAATATAGACTGGAGGGAATGAAGACATGACTGCAATATAATAGCTGAAAGGTTACAGAATTGGAGTTGAGAGCGTAGAGTATGGTGGAGAAGTTGGAGAAGGGGAGAGAGGGTGGGGGGGGATAAAGGAGGATTTATCAATTGTGGTGAGGGTGAGGGGCAGCAACGACTCGGGGACTCAACCGGAGCAGTTTAGCTCCATCATTTGGCGGTGTACCATTGTATGGGTTCCTGAAATCTTGGCACCAGCCACAATCACACCAGAAGCTCAAAGTGGTACGATCACTAATCGGCCCTAGCGTCGTGGGCCAGAGCTCAAACTCCAGCAAACTCCAGCGAAGGGTGAACCAGATCACGTGTGCGCGACGCGACCTTTCAAGATTCGCGAACATTTTAACAAGGCAGCAGAGGGAAGGAAGCCAGCCTCACTTTTCCTATTCCACACACTCCAATACCGCAGCCATGGATGACCTCTATGATGAGTATGTTATCCTCCAATCTAACCTAGCTACAAGGAGAGGAATATGCGCTAACCGTCAACCAGGTTCGGTAACTTCATTGGCGAAGCAGAAGAATCAGAAGATGATTCCCAACATGGCATTGATGCGAGCGCATATGTCTACGACCAGGAATACCCCGAGGAAGAGGCGCCAGAGGTAACAGGGCAGGAGTTAATGGAAATAGACGGTTTGCGCTTCCCGAATGGCAGGCATATTAACATAGCTAACTTATACCCAGAGGATGGGCCATCCAATGCAGTGATACTACACGAAGACAAGCAATACTACCCCACTGCGCAGCAGGTTTATGGCGAAGATGTCGAAACAATGGTCCAGGAAGAGGATGCGCAGCCGCTCACCCAGCCAATTATTGCGCCCGTCGAGGTGAAGAAGTTCCAGCTTGAGGAGGCAGACCTACCACCAGTTCACTTCGACAGGTCCTTCATGGCAGACCTTATGAACTTTCCCGACCAAGTACGAAACGTTGCTTTTGCTGGACATTTGCACCACGGAAAAACGGCGTTGATGGACATGCTCGTTCTAGAGACTCATGACATCAGCCATAGACTTGAGAACAGGGTGGGACAGGCACGAGACGAGCAATTACGATATACAGATACTTCTTTACTAGAGCGAGACAGAGGGCTGTCTATCAAGGCCGCGCCAATGAGCTTAGTTCTCCAAAATACCAAAGGCAAATCGCATCTCCTTAACATTATAGATACCCCTGGACATGTCAACTTCGTTGACGAGGTGGCAGCCTCCCTGCGACTTGTCGATGGTGTCGTCTTGGTGGTGGATGTGGTTGAGGGCGTCCAGGTCAATACCGAGCAGATTATCAAGTACGCCGTACTAGAGGGTCTGCCTCTTGTATTGGTTGTGAATAAGCTAGACCGACTGATCTTGGAGCTGAAGCTTCCGCCCACGGACGCCTATTTCAAGCTAAAGCATGTTATCGAAGAGGTAAATACGGCCATAGAGAACGCTTTACCGGGCCAGGGCGAAACGAGAAGACTGAGCCCTGAGAAAGGAAATGTCTTGTTTGCCTGCAGTAGCATGCAATGGTGCTTCACATTACAATCCTTTGCGAGGATGTATGCAGACACATATCCAGGAATTAGCGCCACAGAATTTGCGCGCCGGTTATGGGGCGACGTATTCTTCAACCCAACGAAGAGATCTTTCACAAGAAAAGGGACCGAGGAGCGCTCGAAGCGGTCGTTTGTTAACTTCATTCTGGAGCCGATTTACAAGCTCTATTCACATACTATCAGCGAGAGCCCAGAGGATCTCAAGGAAACACTGGCTACACTGAACATATACCTGAAACCCTCACAATACAAGGCGGACGCGAAAGTATTATTAAATTTGGTCTGCGCGCAGTTCTTTGGACCTGCAAGTGGCTTCGTCGATATGGTGGTTGAACATATTCCATCTCCAGTTGAGGGAGCACAAAAGAAGCTCCAGCAATATTACACCGGTCCGTTAGACACAAAGGTGGCAAATTCAATGGCAAAGTGCGACCAAGACGGACCATTAGTGGTCCAGATCTCCAAGTTATTCAACACCAGCGACGCTTCTGGCTTCAATGCTTTCGGAAGAGTCCTGAGTGGAACTGCCAAGCCCGGACAGCAAGTTCGGGTTCTTGGAGAGGGCTACTCAGTGCATGACGAAGAAGATATGGCGATTGCCACTATATCTGATGTGTGGATTGCTGAGACCAGGTACAATATTCCCACGGATGGTATTCCGGCAGGAAACTGGTGCCTTCTCGGCGGGGTCGACAATTCGATTGTGAAGTCGTCAACATTGGTGCCGCTAAAACTTGAGGACGACGAAGAGGCGTACATTTTCAAGCCAATCAAGCAGCTTACAGAGTCTGTTTTCAAGGTCGCTGTGGAGCCAATTAACCCATCAGAACTTCCAAAGATGCTTGATGGATTACGGAAGATTAATAAAAGCTATCCTCTGATTACAACTAAAGTTGAAGAATCGGGAGAGCATGTCATTCTTGGCACCGGAGAGCTTTATATGGATTGCGTCTTGTACGATCTCCGTCGTCTCTACGCTGAAATGGAAATCAAGGTTTCAGATCCAGTCACGAGGTTCTGTGAGACTGTTGTTGAGACGTCGGCGATCAAATGCTATGCGTTATCGCCAAACAAGAAGGTTAAAATAACGATGGTTGCAGAACCCCTTGATTCAGGAATCGCAGAGGACATCGAGAGCGGGAAAGTCAGCATCAGAGACCCAGTCAGGAAGACTGGTAAATTCTTCGAGGAGAACTACGGCTGGGATTTGTTAGCCTCGCGCAGCATCTGGGCCTTCGGTCCGGATGACATAGGCCCAAATATCCTACAAGATGATACTCTCCCCTCTGAAGTAAGTTTTTACCCTGGCCAGACATCCCTGTGCATGATGACTAATATTTGCGCAGGTTGACAAGAAATTACTTGCCACTGTCCGCGATACTATCCGTCAAGGCTTCAGTTGGGGTACCAGAGAAGGGCCTCTATGCGAGGAGCCGATCCGCAACACGAAATTTAAAATCACCGACGCAACCCTCGCAGCCTCACCTATCTTCCGTGGCGGTGGCCAAATAATCCCTACTTCTCGCCGCGCTGTTTACTCTTCTTTCCTTATGGCATCGCCGCGCCTAATGGAGCCCGTATATAGTGTGGCTATGACGGGGCCTGCAGACTCCGTCTCGGCGTTGTACACTGTTCTCGCCAGGCGACGTGGCCATGTCCTTAGCGATGGGCCAATTGCTGGAACTCCACTCTACAGGTGCCAGGGTTTGATACCTGTCATTGACTCGTTCGGATTCGAGACAGATTTGAGGATTCATACACAGGGCCAGGCCGCCGTGAGTCTTGTCTTTGAGCGCTGGAGTATTGTGCCTGGTGACCCTCTGGATAGGGAGGTGACCCTCCGACCCCTGGAGCCGGCGAGCGTGCAAGCAACGGCGCGAGACTTTGTGCTCAAGACGAGGAGGAGAAAGGGATTGAGTGAGGATGTTAGCGTGGCCAAATTCCTCGAGCCGGAGCTATTCTCCAGCTTGAAGGAGAGCGGGCTTTTGGACGGCTGATAAAGCAGTGTCTATAAAAGGGAAATCGGCGTTGCGAGCGGTCATTATTGGGCGTTGTGAGGCTGTAATATATGTATGTGTGGCAGACTTTATTACGAGTTCATGTCCTCAATCTCGAAGCCAAAAAGGCTTATTATCAATTGTAGCCAGGATACAGATGAAATAAACTAATACCATTTCATCATTGCGATTTGCATCTGAATTCCTATACGTACCAAAATCAATGTGTTAGAATATATCAACATAAGCAACGAAACACAACATGGCACTTTTTGTAACCGTCACGATAACTGTGTTTATTCGATTGCTTAAATAAAAGAGCTAGCCGTTGTAACCAATTAACCACTTTGTTGTTGTCAGTCACTGGGATGTCCATGACGTGTAGACTAAGCTTTCATATTAATTCTGACGTCGCTTCTCTCGACTATATCTACAAATAAATAACCACATGGAAAACTCGTACTGGTTCTGTCATAATACAAATAATATTTTATTTAAAATCGAGGTTTGGAACACATTAAATCAAAATTATAATGGCAGCATCACAGGCTGCTTTTAAGGTAGAGCAAGCCGTCGGGCACGATGGTAGCGCCGCCACACAACAGGATGTGAGCAATCCAGCACTGGATAGATCAAAATACGCAGATCCGAGCGGCGAGATGATGAAGGCGTTGGTGTGGCTTGGAAAGAACCATGTGGAAGTTCGTAAGTTGCACAATTTTTTAATTTCTATTAAAATATATCTGGTGTGGATTTTATCATTTCGAGATATATCTGAACTGTACCATCCACCACCTCCGATAGATACTTGATTATTTCCATCTGTAACATAGAGCCCTAGCTGATACACCATGCAGAAGAAGTTCCAAAACCCCGTATTGTGGAACCCAGGGACGTTGTCTTACGTGTTACTGGTTCTACAATCTGTGGCTCCGACTTGCATCTCTTGCATGGTACAATTGTGGAGCTGCAGAAGGGCGACATCTTGGGCCATGAGTTCTGCGGCATCGTGGAGTCTGTCGGCCCGCAAGTTAAGAATGTCAAACCTGGACAGCGTGTAGTGGCCAGCTTCCAGATCGCATGTGGCGAATGCGGGCCTTGCAAGAAGAAGCAGAGTAGCCAGTGTGAGAAGACGAATGAAGATTCGCTGGCGGCCTCCATGTATGGAACGCAGACTGCGTGAGTCCTTCGCCTTCTTGAGTTCTGAAGTTATCGGGGGAGACAGAGCTGACTGTTCTAATATAGTGGCCTCTTTGGGTACTCTCATTTCACAGGCGGCTTTGCAGGAGGACAGGCAGAGTATGTCCGTGTTCCGTTCGGAGACGTCAACCTCCTGAAGCTGCCAGACAGTGTCCCGGATGAGAAAGGTGAGTTCTAACCCACCTTCTTGAAAGCCTGCCACTAACATCCTAAGGCCTCTATCTCTCTGACGTCATCTGCACGTCTTGGAATGCCGTTGTGGACACTGGTGTCCAGAAAGGAGATGTCGTTGCTATTTGGGGCGCTGGCCCTATCGGCCAGATGGCTGCCGATTTCAGCCTTCACAATGGTGCTGCCCGCGTCATTCTCATTGACAACAACTGGCGACTTGCCTACGCGAAGTCCAAGTGCCTCCGGGTCGAGACGCTCGACTATACCGCGCTTGGGCGTGGTAATACAGTGACCTCCAAGCTGCGGGAGATGGTGCCTGGCGGTCCGGATGTGTGTATTGAGTGCGCAGCCGGGGAGTACGCGAAGGGCTGGGCGCACTACTTCGAGTTGTTGCTGGGGATGGAGACGGACACGTCTGAGATTGTGAACGAGATGCTGACGTCGGTGAAGTCATTCGGGCGTTGCGGCATCACAGGTGTTTACACCGGCTTCACGAACCACTTCAACATTGGGGCGCTTATGGAGCGCGGTATCAGGTTGATTGGTAATGGGCAGGCGCCTGTGCATATGTATTGGGAGAAGTTGCTGGGAATGATTGAAAAGGGGGAGATTGATCCACTGAAGATGGTGACGCATCGGGTCTCCTTGGATGAGATGGACACAGTTTATACGAAGTTTGACAAGAGGGAGGATGGGATGCAGAAGGTGTTTGTGCAGACAAAATTCAGTGCCCCGGCTGCCAAGGGGAGCCCTGTGTTGACGACGTGGAAGGAGTAGAGAACTTATAAATGGCGGGAAAACTCAGTTGAGTTGTAACGTTGGACGTAGGAGCTATTATAAAAGAGTATAAATCACGAACACTGGTATTACAGTGAACTTATGCATAACATGTAACCCACAGTAGCCAAAGAAACACTACAATGGTTATGTATCAAAATTTAGTATAAGCATTTAATTTCTTTAATATATATCAAATATATTCCATAAATATTTTCCCCGAAATTCTCATTTCTTTAATACAAACCCCACTTCATCCCGGTAGTCATCAACGACCCTCCCCCATTCAAGCAATAACCTAAAAAGATATACTTCTGCATCAGCCTCTCTAACCACACTCTCTGCCCTCGCCTTCCCTTGTTCGGCAATCCAGTTTGCTTCCTTAACTTGAGAGTCCATGCTGACCTGCACCCCTTTCACCGTCCCAGAAAGGCCCATAAAATATGCCATTGTACTGTGCAGGCCCTGCCAGCGCATGTCGAGTGGTATATAATGTATCCAAGGTGTAAGACGTTTTTCGTACCAGCTCTTGAAGATCCCAGACCGCACAGCCACCGAGCGGGAGATAACGTTCGTTAAAAACTCCTTTGGCTCGGAGATGTCGGTGGTGAGTAAGTACCGACTAGAATACTTATCTTCATCGCTATTACCGAGCGTCGCATTGGTACCAAAGTGTTCGCGCTGTGCCTGGCACTCTTCTTCCCTGTGACAGTTCCTCTCCGGTACTCCGGTAAAACCGGCATCTACTTTTATTTGGTCAGAGATCGCCGCCAGTCTGACATATCCGTATTCATATTTTTTTCCCGTAGTATCAAAAGGTAACAGAATCGGGATCTTCTCGTCAGACGGCGCTTGGTGGGCTAGTGTAACGAGGCGCTGTTCGCTGACCCCCTGCCAATCATGCGCTCCTAGCCCAGACGGCGGAGCCTCGTCGCGCCAATATAGCACATCGTGCAACTCGACGAAGGGTTTTTGGCCAGGGGCGGAAAGTGAGAGACTGGGGTTAGAGGCTGGCGTAGATGGGACATATGTCCCTGGAAATGGAAAGAGAATATCATTATATCCCTCTATTTTCCTCGAGCTGAATATTGGTGTGAGAGCATCGGCAGGGTAACCTGTGTTAGGAACTGCAGCTGGCGAGGAAAGAAAGGAGGAAACCGTGCGAAGGTCAGGCTGAAAGCAAGGGTCGAGTGAGAGAGATATATTGCGCATAAATTGACCGACGGAATAAGATGCGAAGCATGAGGTACAGAGGGCGCGAGATGAGTGCGGATGTGAGCGCGCTGGTGAGTAGGAGGAGCACGAGGGTGCCATATAAGCATCCCATCGGGAAATATACCTAGTTATTGGGGGCACTGGTGGTCCACTTTCAACGGCCGTAAAAGGGCCCCATTTGGATAGGGTAGCCCATGTGGTGATAATTGTCTCACTTGCCTCAATATGCTCAGATCGGCGCCCAGCAGCTTTGAGGCTCGCTAGAGAAGAATAGGGCAATGCAATCTGCGGCGACGGGCTGGGGTTTAGGACAAGCTGCATTTGAGGGAGCCAAGGCGCAAACGATTTGATCATGTTCGTGATAGGATCGTCCAGGTGTGAGTATTCCTCCGAAACGTGTACTGTGTCTACTTTCTCCTTATCGATCTTGATGCTGATAAAGCCACTATTTTTGCGCAAAATAGTAGAGCGCATTCTAAGCAAGGAAGGCTTCACGCCCCAGAATGGGAGAAGGTCTTCATAGATCTGGTCGTAATCGTCGATGGTAGAATTCCGATCTTTAGCAAACTCATACCATTTGTCAAAGTTTGGAGGCGGCAGTCGATGGTATCGAGATTTGTACTCGGTGACAGCCGCTTCAAGACTTTCGCTGGAAGAGGCTTGTTGGGACCAGGCATCGGCATTAACCTGGCCTTGGTAGACAAGCAGGCGGACAGGGTGGAAGCCTCGGGAGGTGTCAGTCAAGGTACTAATGATCGACGTGAAGGAAAAATGCCGCAAGCTTTGGTGGACTTACCAGCTTTATTACTTCGCGAAATAAAGACCGTTTCCGCGTAGATAAACGCTGCAGCCAGTAGGACATAAAAAAAAACATGAACTCGGTTCAAGATATTCTGTGGGTGTTTGCCAGCCTCCCCGTATTTATATATTATAATAAAACTCATGTATCCAAAAAAGAGCGAGGCAAGTCCTATAATTCTGGAAGTATCCGACTGTGGCGGAAACGGGCGCTTCTCCGGCCAAGCATTAGCCACCAATGGGGCCATGACTGTCGTGAAAACAACGGTCATGACAACTGCGAAAGGCCTAAGATCCGAATTGAGATAGGCGACACAGAATATAAGTGCTGTAAGTGCCATTCCATCGATGAAGATGCTGTATTTAAATGAGGATGACGTGGAAAGTAATGCCGTGATTTGGAAGGGATGAACAATTAGATATAAAAGCCCAACGGCTGAGAGCAAAGCAGCAGATGCCATCGTGATATACCCAAGCATACTCACTCTCCGTTTGTCGTCATTACAGCCGGCCAACAGCTGCGACAATACGATAATGATAGTGCAATCTAAACCAATACCCATAATTTGGAGACAAATAGTGTAGTTGCGCTGATTCAATGCTTCGGAACAAACAAAAGCAGACGGTAGTCGCGAAGAGGTGAGATATATTCCCAGAGTTAATAGGATGGTAGGAACGATGTACCGGACCCGTGACCATCTTATTGTATCGAATAGGTCCTCTAGAGCGCTGTTTGAGATAGAATTTCTTATATCATCTGCATCATAATTTTTAGGGCTAGTGGCGAAATCATATATGGCGAATAAAATGGGGAGAGATATAAGCTGTTTAAATTAGTAAAAACGTATCATATTGCAATGCCAACTTCTATGTAAATGAGGTATTGGCTACTCCGTATTGAAAATAAGAAAAAGAGGGCTGATCTGCAGGGGAAATATGTAGAGAAGGGCTGATATCCAACAAGATGCTGAATAAGGGACGAAAATGAGTTAACTGCGTGCATACCTCGAGATCTCTTGCTGAGCATTGAGCTGCTTCGGATACTTTTCTCAACGTCCCCACACGGATAACAGTACAGAAAACAAGAAGGCCGAAGACTAGCCTCCGCCTTTGAGGAGTGAGTTGTGTCGGGGCAATAGCAATTCGAGCTGGCGTAGACAACGATGATATGCCGCCTTCATGACTCCTGTACTCTCTACCAGCTCCTCCACGTCCTCTTCCTAAACGGGTAGGAATACTGGTTCTGCTGATCACCAGTAGGACAATGCCAGCAATGAAAAACGCAGTGATGGCCGCATGAATAGGACGAACTAGCAACTAATTAGTAGCTGCCCACAGCATTCTTGGATTGCCGTACGCACCGAAGGAAGGATGCTCGTGCCACGTGATAGGTAGCCATGTGATAATTATACAAAAACTGTATATCATGTTAGCTTGAGGTCGAGAAAGGGAGTGAAGGGACACGACGAATATCGGTACGTACCATAGCCCAATGGCTCCCACAAAGGGACCATTTGCCATTGCGAAAACCAAAAAAATACAACTATACAAACAGACTAACACGTTCAATTCATCGCATGTTCTGCTAGCAAAGCATGGGGGGAGGCGTGCTGTATAAGCTTTCAGGGGCCGTGAATCCGAGGACGATCGAGGTCATCCTCGTATCTGGTCACGTGAACACCATAAGGATTCTACTAATCCGGGGTAACTTGAACTAGGCTGAATATAGCATAGCGATATCTAATCCCTGCAAAAAAGTTCTCGAGGGACGACTTTATCGCAAGGCTCGTCTAGCTTAATCATTTCGCAGCCTTTCGATCTCTCTGTTTCCAGTCGCTTCAACCCAGGTTCATATTGCCATCCACAGGCAATTAGAGCACTGATAACGCCGAAGACATGGTCCGCAAAGCAGTGTATGTCCCAAGCTTCTCCTGTAAACAAAAAATATGCTCAACTGACACTTTCAAAGGGATTCGCGCATCCCCGCGCTCATTCGCAATGGAGTACAAGAAAAGAAGAGAAGCTTTATCGTCGTCGTTGGCGACCGATCAAAGGATGTCATTGTCCATCTTCACTATATTATGTCGAGTATGGATGTAAAGCAGAACAAGTCGGTGTTGTGGGCATATAAGAACAAGCTGCTGGGCTTCACCAGGTTAGCAAACCCCATTTCTGCGGCAAGCACGAGTCGGAATTAACCTTTAGTTTTGCAGTCACCGGAAGAAGCGCGAGCTGAAGATCAAGAAAGATATTAAACGGGGAATCCGGGAAGCCAATACCGAAGACCCGTTTGAACTTTTTGTATCATTACACGACATCCGTTATGTTTACTATAAAGAGACGGAGAAGATCCTAGGAAACACCTACGGCATGTGCATCTTGCAGGATTTTGAAGCGATCACTCCCAACCTCCTCGCAAGAACAATCGAGACTGTTGAAGGTGGTGGACTTGTGGTGCTACTATTGAAGGGAATGAGCAGTCTGAAGCAGCTGTACACGCTATCGATGGACGTCCATTCGAGATACCGGACAGAGGCCCACGACGATGTTACCGCACGATTCAACGAGAGGTTTATCCTGTCCCTGGGGAGCTGTGAGTCGTGTTTGGTTATCGACGACGAACTCAACGTGCTTCCGATTTCGGGAGGCAAAAACGTGAAGGCGCTGCCACCACCAGACCTCGATGAGCCCAAAACCGAGAAGCAGAAAGAACTTGACAGCATGAAAGATACATTGCAAGACACTCAACCCGTAGGATCGCTGATAACGCTGGCTAAGACGGTGGATCAAGCTAAGGCTCTCTTAACTTTTGTGGATGCTATTGCAGAGAAGACATTGAAGAGCACAGTCACCTTGACGGCGGCTAGAGGTCGTGGTAAATCGGCAGCGTTAGGTGTTGCGGTCGCGGCTGCTGTTGCCCATGGTTACAGCAACATTTTCATCACTTCTCCAAGCCCAGAGAATTTGAAGACGCTCTTCGAGTTCATCTTCAAGGGATTCGACTCGTTGGGTTATATGGATCATGTCGACTACTCTATCATTCAGTCTACAAATCCCGATTTCAACAAAGCTATTGTCCGTGTAAACGTACATCGCCAGCATCGCCAAACTATCCAATATATCAGACCCCAGGACGCACACGTTTTGGGCCAGGCTGAGTTACTTGTTATTGATGAGGCAGCAGCCATCCCTCTGCCTCTCGTCAGAAAACTCATGGGACCTTACCTGGTCTTCATGGCATCAACAATCAACGGTTACGAAGGAACTGGACGTTCGCTGTCTTTGAAACTGATTAAGCAGCTCCGTGAACAATCAAGGGGAACCACCAAATCTACAGGAGAGGACGCAGAGATGGATCGAACAAGCGGCAAGGCTATTAAATCTGACAACAGCTTTACAGGGGGCCGTTCTCTACGCGAAATCACTCTTTCAGAGCCCATTCGTTATACCCAGGGCGATCTAGTTGAGAAGTGGCTAAACAACCTCCTCTGCCTCGATGCTACCCTCCCTCGCTCAAAACTTAACACCCAAGGCTGCCCTCACCCATCTCAGTGCCAACTCCTCAATGTCAACCGCGATACCCTTTTCTCCTTCCATCCCGTCTCCGAAAAGTTCCTACAACAAATGATCGCTCTATACGTCGCGTCACATTACAAAAACTCCCCAGATGACCTGCAGCTCATGTCCGATGCACCGGCTCACCAGCTGTTCGTCCTCGTTCCTCCTGTGTCTGAAGACAGCGCTCGCCTTCCAGAACCCCTTGTTGTCATACAGATAGCTCTTGAAGGTCAGATTTCCAAGCAATCGGTACTAAACTCTCTCGCCCGTGGACAGCGCGCTGCAGGTGATCTCATCCCTTGGCTAGTATCTCAGCAATTCCAGGACGAAGACTTCGCCGGCCTCTCTGGAGCCCGCATTGTGAGGATTGCTACCAACCCAGACTACATCGGAATGGGCTACGGCGCGCGGGCCATTGAGCTTCTCAACGACTTCTACGAAGGGAAATTTGCAAATCTCTCTGAGGACGCTGCTCCGCTATCAGCTGAACAGTCAATTACCCGCGTCACCGATGAGGAACTTGCCAATGCTACATTACTGGATGACGATATCAAAGTTAGGGACATCCGCAAAATGCCTCCACTATTCAGCAAGCTCACAGAGCGCCAACCTGATAACCTTGATTATATCGGCGTGTCTTATGGTCTCACGCAGCCCCTGCACAAGTTCTGGAAACGCTCGCAGTTTGTTCCTGTATACCTCCGTCAAACCGCAAATGACTTGACTGGCGAACATACGTGTGTTATGCTGCGCCCATTGCAGAATGGGGACGACAAGGCTTGGCTGGGAGCTTTTGCTAGGGATTATCACAAGCGCTTCCTTTCTCTACTTTCATATCAGTTCCGAGACTTCGCCTCTATCACTGCGCTCAGCATCGACGAATCAGCTCGCGGGGGCTTCAAACTCGACCCTGAGCATGAGGCTAAGGCACTTATTAAACCTGAACTTGACGCGCTCCTCTCTCCGTTTGATCTGAAGCGCCTGGAGTCCTATGCGAACAACATGCTCGATTACCATGTTGTGTTGGACTTGATTCCAACCCTTGCAGGGCTGTATTTCACTGGTCGCCTCCCTGTGCTGAAGCTTACTGGCGTGCAATCCGCTATTCTTTTGGCTGTCGGCCTGCAACGCAAAGACCTGACTGCTGTAGAGAGCGAGCTTAACCTACCAAGTAGCCAGCTGTTGGCCATGTTCATCAAGATCATGCGGAAGTTATCGAGTCACTTTGGGAACCTAGTGACTGGAGCCATCGACGCCGAGCTGCCAAAACAAGAGACGCTTGGTGTAAGCCGTGCGGATGCAAGTGCTGCGCACGACGATGAGATCGTAGACGAGAGATTTGTGGCCCTCGAAACAAACCTGGAAGATGAGTTGGAGGAAGGCGGTGATGAGGCTATGAGGGCACTGCGGGAGAAGCAAAGAGAGCTTATAGATGCGCTACCATTGGACCAGTAAGTCTATTTCCATATCGATGAATTATAACTCCAACTTACACATTCATAGATATGAGATCGCATCTGAAGCACCCGGCTGGCAACGTGCCGAGCAGGAAGTTCTCAAGGCGACGAAGAAGGGAGCGAAGCCATCGGCAATCAGTGTAAAAACCACTAAGCCGAAGAGGAAAGCGGGCGAGAGCGCGGCCGAGATTTACGAGGAGGAGATGGGAGAGAAGAAAAAGGATCGGGGCAATAAGAAGGCTAAGACTGGGAAGAAGCACTGAGGGTGATAAAATGGGGTGTCATTCGGCGTTGGCATGGGTAGAATGTAGATATACGACATATGAAGAGTATATTATCTCTGTACTTCATTTCAGTCACAGTGAAATATTACTGCTATCACCAAGATTTATAAGCGGCAATATAGGTGGAAGAGATGATGTGGAAGAATTGGGGACCGGGAGGGCGCCGCATTTCAGCTAATGACTGAACAGTGATCCTTTCAATGTCAATTCACATTGTTTGCATCACTGGGGATAGGGCATACAAAGTATTACAATTTAAACCTCACAGAAAACAATGAGTATTATAACAGACTCCGCTTCGTCCTCCTAATATCCTTCAAAGCTGTGCGGTGCACTTAATCGCTATGTATACATGATTCTACATCAAAACGCCAACCCGAGCCCTGGCTTTGAGCTAAAACAAAACGTAGAAAGCAGTGATTCCGGTTTCACGTCATCCAGCCGTTTACCATCCCACCGTCTATCTTGTCTTCGCCGCCACGCCAGCTCCAATGACTCCCGGCAATTTCTCGGACCCAATGCTGAACATCATCCCAATGGCATAGCTTACAATCCCGATCAGGAGAGCGCTGAAGCCAGCGATGATCCAGAACTGCGCACTAATATCTTGCTTCTGACACGCTGCGCCTCCCCAGTGGCCATTCCTTGTTTCGTCCTT
The DNA here is from genome assembly GCA_000750925.1 of Pseudogymnoascus sp. VKM F-4518 (FW-2643). Taxonomy (NCBI): domain Eukaryota; kingdom Fungi; phylum Ascomycota; class Leotiomycetes; order Thelebolales; family Thelebolaceae; genus Pseudogymnoascus; species Pseudogymnoascus sp. VKM F-4518 (FW-2643). The sequence goes on along the minus strand of JPKC01002277.1, from coordinate 20,313 downwards.
TGGGTCTGGGCTATAGCATTTGCAGGAAAAGCAGCTGGCACCTGACTCTCCTTTGGCAGGGCCGAACTTACGGACACACGCCCCGTGCCCAGAACAGTTTTGCGTCGATGTGGTGCAAGACTCCAGTGAGTTGTAGCAGAGCGGCGGGAGGCCACGAATGGGGGTAGAAGTTGGTTGGGGGCCAGAAAGAGCAGAGGACGAGGAAGAAGAAACAACGTCAGACATTGGCAGTTCTTGTTGTCGTTTCCGCAGATCAGAGTCAGAACTAGGAAGCGAATACGATCCCCAAGGCTCCCTCAAGTGTATGAAGCGGTTGGTCTGTCCTGGCGTCATCAAGAGGAAAGTGGCTTCGAGATCTCCTTTTTCGATCGCACGGAAAAGAGAGTCTTGGCTCTCGACGAAAGTATCGAAGTCGGACTGGAAGTTGTTAGTGGAGGCTGTGAGGTGCAAGAAGACTTTACTTACGCTATCCTCGGTGAACTTGTGCATGATATGACTATTCTTGCCGTACCAGCATTCAGAGGCAGACGCATCAATGGCCTTCGTAAGAGTACATTGCTCATCAGGAAGCTCCCGTGGGGAAATCTGCTGTTGAATGTCCCGAACGAGGGCTCCGACAGACTCGGGGCCTGGACTTCCTACCATCACAAATGATGGCTCCGTCCGACCTTTTGCACTCCATTTGGCCTTGAGGGCCTTGCTTCCCTCAAGAGAGACGTCCAAGAACACCACCAGGTGTCTAGGGGAGGTTGCCCCCGCAACACCCTCATCGAAGAGTTTAGGGTGCTGTCCGCCAAACGTGTTAATGAGGTTCAGCTCCTTTTCGCTCCTGTCTCCGGCGCCCAAGCTATGGTATTGCGTGACATCGAGTTGTTGCGCCAGGACGACCCTAACTTGCTCGGGGGTAAGGGAAACGGATCCAGCATCCAGCTCCTTCGATGCTGTGAATATAAAGCCGTCGACATGTGGGGAAGTAGCATGCGCTACTCCAGCAATTGCTGGCAGTAGCAAGCCAAATGAGAGCCTCATAGTTGCTGTATGAGGCCTTTCGTACGGATGGAGGCACTAAACTGTCGTCTACCTTGCGAGTCGCGATAGTGTCGACGAGCTGTAGCTCATTGGGGCGCGGTTGCGCTAAACCGAATACAGAAATATTGCCAACATTTACCGCCCTCGGCGGCTCAACTTTGTAGGCCTCGTCTGGGCCACGGTGCCGATCAGAATAATCAAGACGACATGCGCCTGACGTTATTGCAACTGAAAGATTGCATATGCCAATACGATTAGATCTCGAATGAGGCTTTCTGCTTCTAGCGTCTAAAATAACACCTCTTTGTAGGATAAACGCCCCACAACGCTTGCTAGCCCCGAAGGGGCCCCTGATGGCCCAAATGTTCAGGGCATTCCGTGCCACATCAAGCCTTTTCAGGCTGAACCGCGTGCCTTTAACGGTCCATGCGCGAATACAACGGGATGGCGGTGCTGCATCAGTGCAAGGTGTGCGCCTCAAGAAGGCGCCTTTGAGCAGAAGGTAAAATCCGTCCCCGCCGCAAACTGTCGCTCGTGAACTGATAGCCTTCAGATATATGCTCGGTTCAGCAATAGGAGTGCTTTTGTTATATAATGCGTTCACCAAACTAGCTTTCGCACCGCTCGATAAATTGGCAGATGAATTCGAGAAAGAAGGGGGGGTACCGGGCAGTGAGACGCAAGAGGATCTGGATGGTTCGCTTTTCATACCATTCCCAGGCACAATCAAGCAAATCCCTCAAAGTCCGTATCGGGGCAGCGATCCGGAATGGCAAGAGTATGTAAAGTTCAACAAAGATCTTACGCTTATCAAGGAAGTTAGAGGTAGGTCTTATCATATGTTTAAATGGGGTCTTGCTAACTGACTGTGAATAGCTGAACTTGCTGAAATCACTCGACAATCGATTTCAAAGGTAAAAGGGGGAGAAGATGCTCGAATAATAAAATACTGGCTGGACATCGATTACCCTTACAGCCCTCCGCCAGCATTTGTACATTCAGGGTACGCTATACAACCCCTCCTCCGCCGTGCCACGGATTGCTGACATTTACCTGACTTGCAGCATCGAAATTACAGACGACTTCGTTTCCTGGAGCACCGTTCCCATCGATCAAGAAACTGTTCTGCGACTCCGCCAAGCTTTATTCCCTGTTGCTGTAGCAAAAGCTACCTGGAAATTTGTGCAAGTCCTCTTCAGCCAAGATCCCGAACTGAAAACACGCAGCATAATGCGTGCCCATTTTAAGATTCCTGATCCCGTCGAGGCTAAGAAGACCTATCCTGCCCTGGCCTCAAGCGACAAAAAGGTAACCGAGGAAAAGGTCACGCAAGCCAGAGTTACGGGCGGCGTCGGCGTTACTACACAGGCTGGCAATTATAACCATTCCACAACACAGCAGACTCAGGGATCGGCTGACAAGCAATCCAACCACATTGGCGGAAAGGCCCTACAAACTCAATCAGATGCCTCATCATCAGTGGCTAAAAGCAATGTGAACCAGAACGGCAGTGAGCAACCAGAGCGGAGGACAATCAGAGATACGGAGGTATATAAGATGATCGCCAGGCGTTGTGCTCACGCCAGTTTTACTTTTAAATTCACCAATACCGCCAATTGGAAGAGCGTGAAAGTTATACCTAGGGGAAGCATTGTGGTTTCAGGGTGGGTGCAGATAGAAACGCAACTTGACTATATTACTGCGGAAGTTATTGGAGTATGGGACCCTAAGACGAAGGCATATGATACCAGGAATTGCGTATTGGGAGTTCGAAAGAGAAAGAGAAAGAAACAAGCCCCGCTATTAAGATAGGATTGTCGTGACGAAGAAGGATGAATATGGAGGAGTGAGAGTTCCGAATTTGCAAGTAGGAAAGCATGGGAAGGGCATTCGAGGCGTTCTGCGGCATTTGCGAGGCGCTTTGATACCGGGGTGATTTGGACCAGGAGTCGACAATCGCGATATTGCCAACAGGCTATCGAAGGGAGGGAGACCACTGTTGATGGGCGATTACTTGACAAGGTAGACAAATAGACCGTTGTATTATATTGAATATTATTATGAAAACATGAAAATATCCAATAACTGCTCTATTACTGTAGACCCTCTTAATGTTATGAGTTGGACCCCTACATTTCCTAACTCCCGATAAGCTCCCTTACTCCAACCCCGCATTAAGTCATTGATGATGATTACATGTTGCAACACAACGTCTAATATCACAATCCAGCGTTACAACCCTCATCGTCTAAGAGCACACAGAGAGACGTTAACACGATACTTTTGTTTGCTAGAACTACTCCGAAGCATATTTCAAAAACATGGCGCTCGCACCAAAGTTCTATGGGCAGCTTTTTACGTCGCTTTCACATGCACCAAAGGTCCACACGTTGGAAGTTTACTTAGACTATGTCTGCCCAGTAAGATATCCACAACGTCGAGTAACCCCGAAGGGCTACCGAGCAGTTATCTAACTAAATCTCAGTTTTCTAAGAAGCAATTCGAAACCATTTATGAGAAGGTTTTCCCCATCATAAAGACAAAGTACCAGGGCAGGATCAACGTTGTCTTCCGCCAACAAGTCCAGCCATGGCATCCCTCGTCAACGCTCGTCCACGAAGCGGGTGTTGCAGCGTTGCGCCTGGATCCCGCGGCTTTCTGGGCCTACTCAGCGGTGTTGTTCAAGCATCAGACCGAGTTCTTCGATGTCAATGTCGTAAATGAAACTCGCAATCAGACATACAGACGTCTTGCTAAACTCTATGGTGCCCTGGGGGCTTCTGGGCCCGGGACCCACCAAGCTGATGAGGAGAAGCTCTATGAGCTTTTGGTTGTGGGAGAGAAAGCTGGCGAAGGAGGGGCGTTGAATATTGGGAATAAGGTCACAGATGACCTTAAGTTGCTCATCAAGCTGGGACGGCAGACTGGGATTCACGTTTCGCCTACCGTGCTGTGGGATGGTCTTGTGGACAACAGTATTAGTAGCTCGTGGACGGTGGAGCAGTGGGATAAATATTTTGAGGAAAAGTTGCATAAGTGATCGGTTGGTGGGACGGCTGTAAGAGCACTGAGGTGATTGCTAGTGTATAGCTTTATGAGAACAAGACCAGAATGACAAGTAAACATCGCTACATAATGTCCCAACGGATGACCCAGAGTGTATATTGAATTTGTTCAGTTGAAGTTATTTTTGGCCCCTGCTTAAAGCATCTGATTATGGCATGTTTGAGAACACTTGGGGAAATCAGTACCCGACAACCGGCAGAGTCGGTAATGTTATCTGAGAAAAAAGTTTACATAGGACAAACGTCCCGCCCCAAGATAGGCAGCATCAAAATTTCCTCTTCTTCTTTGCAGGCGCTTTAGCTTTCTCCTCCAACTGTCGCTTCAACTCCTCTCGCTTTCGCTGTGCTCTCTCTTCCGATGTTTCCCGCGGCTTCTCTTCCTCCTTCGCTTCCGTCCTTCCTCTTGAGTCCTCACCAGTGCCAGCTTCATCTTTGGGTGGTTTATGTCCTATCCGGCCAAGTTTGGATTTCGTGGTTTTTGTTGGGGGCTCCGATTTTTGAGGGGCTGGCGCATCCTCCTTTGGCGGAGACGCAGGAATTGGTGGGGGATCATGTTTCTTCCCTCCAATCTTCCCAAGACCTCCTTTCTTAGCAGCTTTGGCGGCTGGCTTTGGAGGCGATTTTTTCTGAGGCGTAGTGGGCTTAGACGGAGCGTTCGTGCCCTCGTCTTCTGTTTCGATTTCGTTGTCATCGGCATCATCCTGTTTGTGGCTTCTAGTGGCTCTTCCCACATGTTCGGGCTCTGGTTCCGCTTCCGGCTTCTTCCTGGTGGCCATTTTCGAGGCCTTTTTAGCCCCGCCGATCGCTCCTATCTTCTTTGTTTCTGAGCACCCTTCCTCTTTTGGTGTTGGGAAGCTGTCACGAATAGTGACGTGTTGAGACTGAGATGCACCGAGGTCATCCGAATCGTCTGTACCGCCGTCTGACAATTCTTGCTTCCGAGTCGGTTTTCGTGACGGTGAAGACTTGGCTCGTGAAGATAATACTTGTTGACAAGGTGGAGTTGCCGCAACTTGAAAGTCGTCCGTGTGCCCTTCAGTTCCTTCATCTTCGGTTGTATCCATGTCTGCGTCGGCCGTTTCAGCCTTGACATTGTCGGCACCAGCATCAGCGGACTGAGCTCCGTGTTGTGGGGTTGACAAGTGTATCGCTCCATCTTTCAGCTGGTCCCACCATTTTTCGAATCTGCCTGGGAGCTCTGCGCCGTGGGCAACAGAACCAACAGAGGAATTCTTAGCGAAAGCACCTTGAATGATAGTTCTCACATCAGCATGTTCGTCCTCAGTTTCGGCACTCCGCATGGCGTTGCGCCACTGCTCTTGTGCGAACACTTCTAATCCCTTAACCTTCTCCTCAACCACCCTTCTCGGAATCTTCCTGCCACCTTTCCCCGCAACCCCAGGGAAAAGATGTCCCAGTTCTGCTCCCGTAGCTTCCAACTTGTCAACGAGCTTCTGGATGACATTGTCTTTGTCACGGAGCATTCCCACCAGGCTGTCAAGCTCTTTCAGCCTCGCATTCTGTGCACACAGTAGGGGTATTGTGAAATGCGTTGCAAAATCACTCTGGGGACATGAAGAAAGTTTGATTGTCCAATTCAGAGGCTGCAGCGGTTTTGGCAGGGCAATGCTCATATTGATTTCCAGGTTTCTCGCACCAGTTGAACTCTCTTTGGCTGCATGAGTGTCAAGGCCGAGGAGCAGGTCGACATCCTTCCCTCCCTCAAGTCCTAGCGAGATTTTATCCAGAAAGAGCTTCAGCTGCCCAGAATCCTCACTGGGATCAATACTGGTATCTTCCGCCAAGCTTCGGCGCAAGATGGAGCGCCTGTCGAGTTCTTCGCACCAAAGATGGGCGAGATCAGTGAGGTAAATTTTATATGAGTCGATGGTGAAGGCAGTTGAGATTAATAACGGGGGCATGCGGGAGTTTAATGAGGATATCACGAACGGGCGCCATGATACGGCCATTGCTAGCAAGCACGCTGCCTCTATCGACTTCGGATCGGTAAATACTACGGTAGCTGTGTAACTCCGCAATCCAGACAGTGAAGCTCTGAGTGCTTTTCAGTGACGTTGGATGTGAATAAATATCATATGATACTGGGCAGTTTGGCGGATGGTAGAAATTGGATAGACGAATTAGGCAACCGGAAAACTATATAACGCCGTGTGGTGTCAGCCACCCACGAATGCTTGAGGTAAGAGAATCGGTATTATTGGTCTCAAGTTGAGAAGTCGACAGTGGAATATATTGGAGTTTTGACGTTCACTTTATATAGTGGCACGTGATGATAGGTATTTTGTCAGCCTTGCATATCTGCCTAGAACCCAAGCTACCAGCTCCTCCCCTGTCTCACAGGCAAGCTCAACTTCACAACCAGAGACACGGAAATAAAACTTCAACTACATGGGACGAGAATTATTTCATAATGGCAGTACCTCCTGCAAGCTCGCCGGTTGGTACTGTGCCATTGGTCTCCACGGTATGTACCACTATTGCTATGTTAGTGGTGCTTTCTTGCTAACAGCGATATCAGGTTGAACTGACCGGCTTCTACACGAAGCACTTTTCGGGACACTCTAAAGAATACTTCGCCACCACTTTCTTAGCTGAAGGACTCGCCGAGGAGGAACATGACAATCTCGGATACTACAAGGATGGCGTTAAGAGGACCTTAACAGACGAACAGATCGCCATGTTTCGTCACACCGAGATAGAAACATTGCTGAGGGAGAAAAGAAGATCTGATGAGGCCAAAGCAGACAAAGCAGACAGAGCATTGGACATGGAACGAGACATGATGGAATATTCTGGATCTCAGGATACACCTTTGACTGGAGCCCAAGCCTCAAAGGTCTCACTCGTTCAGTCAGAAGCTGGGCAATCATCACAGACGAAACCGAGCACAGAGGACAACAAAAGGAGGAAAAGCCACTTCAAGAGAAATATTAAACCGGACTTGAGAAAGAGAACCTGGGATCAGGTTGACCGTGGCTTGGAAACGTTAGACTACGAAGAGGATGTTGTTCGACCTTCGCCAAAACGAAACGCTGGACCGCAGCGAAGAACAATCTCGTACGACGACATGTGAAACCAATACGATAACTCTTAGACTTTATGAATCAGATACTATCAGCGGTGAAGCTGGAATGGCAGCACGCATTACGCCTCGAATTGCCACTTTATGGGGTATTTCGAGATCTAGTCATGCACGAGACTCCCACCTACGTAAGTCCCCCACATATTTATTCCTCCCAAGATACTAGCATGATGAAATCCATTGTATCGTCATCCTTAGTCGGACTCGTGCGGAGTTGGCCTGACGTTTGCCTTCAGTTAAGCAGTCACCCCAAATTGGGGGTGGGTGTCTGTGGAGATGGAGCAAATGAAATGCTGACTTACGACGCGATCATGTCGAAACACAATCTTCTCTCTGAATTAAATATCTTATTGATACGGTTTTAATAAATATATTATCGGACTGCTGCTGACACTGAGAAACAGGAGGAATAATGGCGATATTCAGTAGCCAAAAGAGCGTTGCTGAAGGCTAAGAACGAGGGGCCTACTCCAAGTCCCCCAACAGGCTAGAATTCCAGCATCGGCGAGGAATAGCATGAGCATAACCATATGCACTTTTTCATGACTTCACTTTGCTGTTGGGCTTCTTGAATAGTATTGGGCATATAGCATTAAGGGGTTTCTATCCTCCGCTAAACTACCTTCCATTGGGGGTACTCCAGGTGTAACCCTCCGGCAACTTCCCAAGCACCAAGTTGCAGGTGCCTGAAGGATCTAATTGGCGCGGTGCTAGGTCGCTGGTTGAGCTTTACCTTCTCCAAACACACACTCTGGAATGCAATATGTGGTTCTAGAAGCGTATAATTTGTTCTATGCTGTCTCAGTGTGACATCCTTGTTATCACACAGCGACTGATGTTTGGATTTGATACGCCAAACATCGACATCTATCCAGGAGTCAACATCGGTGCATCGACGCAACATACAGTTCAGCACTTCAAACCGGGTTTTCTTCTGCAGATTACTTTCTAAGCCAAGATATGGAACGGAGGCTGGTGGAAAAATGGCTGGCTGAAGACATTATCGTCCATTTCGCCACCAAGGCTAGAGTGACAACGTGAGGAGGCGTCTATGAATCCAGAATCTGATATGTGATATTGTTGATATAGTGCATTGACCGTTATGGTGATACTTGACCTGCATCGGCTGAACCCACCTGGATGTGGCTGACACCCAGTCCCAGCCTCGCCGAGGACGATTTCGGAGATCCGCGAGTGGGATAGAATCACGGCCACCGCTTCCAAGGTGGGTAAGCATTTGTCACACAAAGGGTGCCGAAGGTGTCAAACGCAGCTTCGAAAGGTCGTTGGGTGTCTTCTAGAACGGCACGGACCGTGGGGGTTGCTGTGGGTCGTATTGTAACCCGTCATGAAGATGTGATAGAGTGAGAGGCGAGGTCTGAGACAGGAGCTGAAGTGACCTGTCGACTAACTAATGAACAACGGACGTATGTGGGAGCGGAGTTCTTGTCTCGTGGCTTACGGAACCTGGCACTAGCCGCCTGCATGTTCTACCGACATAGGCATAGGAATTCGCTCCTCACCCCTTACATGCAAACGGTCAGGGATGCGAACCCTTCTAGAAGGCCAGTTTCGAAGGAATATTGTTCAGGCTGCATGATTGACAGTCAGCTTTACCCATTTACACATAGTACAGCTGCAATGGCGTTTGGATTCCAGCTAAGACCGCCAATATTGACAAAACCCGGGTTGGGGAGACGCATCCCGGGGCACTGGTCACCAATTCTCAACGAGAAGGGGCTTTAGATCTGCAAGAACCGTACCAAACCGCCGAACGGAAGTAGTCTCATAGTCATGCACCGTAATCACACCGCAGTATGTACTATACGAGTGCTCACAATGTTCATTCGTTAAGGGCCCGCAATGAGATACCCCTTTCGCGGCCCGCCGCCACAAGGTATTGTTGCAGCCCGGCATCCATCCCCGCATGCATCTACACGCGCATTCTCCTTCCTCTTCTGATAGTGTGGACGTGAGGGGGCGCTTCTACTAGCCGCGGTATGCTGCAGCCAAATCCACTTGGACGAGGCGTGGGGTGATCCCCATACTCATGTGTGGTAACTCTTTGAGTTATTACTCGAGGCTTTGTAAAGGCTTAGAAGGCTTCCACCACCAACTCCGCAATACCCCAAATCTTAGAATGCAACTACTGGAATGGGGTCACACAATAAACCCTGATTATAGCTCGATCTTCGTGCAGGTTCACCAATCACACTCTGTCACATCCCATCCCATACCGTACTTAAATGTGGCTGCCGCGATGGCGTTCGTTTGCACCGTCTCAGTGGCTACCTCGTCTGTACCATGTCTAGGTTACGCGCCTCGTCGCCAAATGCCCGACAGAGAGATGTCTCGGAGTCTGTCGTGCGCCGAGACAGTAGTGGGATGTCATCCTGCATTGTTAGGACGCCTTGGGAGCATCGAGGACCGCACTAGTACTCGTATCTTGGGGGGTGAAAAGTGACACATGAGGTGAAGTGATGGCCGACTGTGAGATGCGCGGCTTTCCCGCTTTTAGTGATGGAGCGAGAAGGCCTCCTCACGATGGCGGAACGATCTAAGATCTGCGTTCTGACAGGGGCAGGGGATGTTGGCATATGCACGCTACGAGAAGGTTGTTGGTCGTTGGGTGCTGGGGATGGGGCCTGGCCAAATGGACGCACGACGTGTGAACTCGGTTGCAGGTGAGACGCAATAATTTCTCACTGTGGAAGAGGGCCAGTAAGCCGAATGGATAATGCCGTTTGTTCTCCTACAAAGTGCCCTAAAGTTACGATCTATAGAATTTCAAAATGCCGAGCCTTGGACCATTATCAACACTGACCCCATCGAGTCAAAAAGGTCCCGCCCTGGTAGCTGTGGGTGCTGCCACTATTTCAGCCACCAGAATCCCCAAAACACAGCGACCAACATCCAAAATCTCAGACATCCTCCGTCGATCTTATCACGCGATTGCATCGCAGCCTCTCCCACACTTCACCAGTTGTATCCGCCACCTTACTTCCACTAGTACCCATGCATTCCTGGCCATAATCCCTCACCGTCAAAGCTGGGTAACCCATTGTGAGTGAACACCGGCCCATCATCCCCTGTATACACACCCTGTACATGGCCCATATCATACACCGTCACATCCATGCCTTCAAAGGAGGAATCCTTGAAGTAGTACGGATTGGCGACGTTCATCCCGGCTGCGGCTGTTGGTGTCGTAGGTGAGAACGGACGCTGTTCCAGATCCTCCTGTGGTGGCGTTGCCATGGTGCGTAACTGGTGATATCTCTTCCTCTCTCGACGTGCCTCTCTGTCCCTCTCAGCATCCCGCGCTCGCAAGGCCTGCCCATCGAAGCCTAGGCCGCGGCCTTGGGCCATTCGCAGGGTCTTCGTCCGACTGGCCATGCTTCCGCCTTTCTTGCCGGCGTTCTGACGTGATGCGTTCATGGCGGCGTGTGAGTCTGGCCGTGCTGACTTTTTGGACGTGGTCTTACGGTAACGAGTCGTGGGAGTGACGCCGTCTGTGATGGCCCAATCTGCAAGGACCCATTCGGAGGTCTTCTTTGCGGGCGCATCAGATGGCGAGGCGATTGTGGGGTCTGTTTTACAGAAGGCCTGGGTGATGTGTGAGTACAGTGAAACAGGTCGCAATATGAATGGATTGACAACTTACTGCGTTCATTGAGAGGTTGTGCCGTATGCTGTTGCGCCAGCCAGAGCCAGATGAGGACCCCTTCTCCGTGTTATCAATGAACCACTGGTAGATTTCCTGCAGGGCCATAGAGTGGCTCGGTGCGGCCATCAAGGCACGGTGGATGAGCTTCGCATAAGGCTCTCCAACCTTGTTTTCTTCGGTGTTGGATGCAACGTCGTCTTCGGCGTCGTCTTCAGCCTTGTAAGATGCAGCATCCGGCAAAGAAGGTGTCCGGGACATTGAAACTTGTCTGCTGTAAAAGCCACCCGAGTTTCCGGTTCTGAGGAGGTTCTGATCCGGATCACGCAGTTGGCATTGCAAGGACGGATCTGAAAGAGTGAGGCCTTCTATCATCTTTGGGCTGTATGATTGCTGGTAGTTTCTTGGGCAAGCTGCTGCGCTAGTGGTGCCATTGTAGAAGACGTCTGCATTCTGGTTGTTGGTACTATCATAGTAATAGCCTCCATGGGAAGTATTGGCGTAATTTGGAACGCCGAGCCCAAAGGAATTCATATCTGGCGACAACGGCGAGTCCTGACGAAATAGCCCGTTCAATGATGAGCCTTGCTCGCTCATATAATAGTGGTCTTGCTGAGATTGTTGAAGAGTGTCCTGAAGGAAAGAACAAGAGCTTTGGGTATAAAAGGGAGACTCTGAGGCATGAATTGCATGATCATGAAGAGGGGAGTCACCGAAACGTTGCCGGGCGTTTTGAAAGTTGTTTGCGGCCATGGTGATGATGATAGCTCTTCTAGAGTTACACTTGGGAATCTTGAAGTAATAACTGAAACTTGTGTCCAAAACGAATATATCAGACATGGAGATCAAGACATATGAGATCTCGGAGAAACTAGAAAGAAGTATTCTGGAAGAGGAACAAGGAGACTAAAGCAGCCTGCCCATAGATATGGGACGGAGCAGAAGTGGCTTGTGGCGGGGCCAAGATGCCGATAGATAGGAAACGGGGATGCCATTCTGCATGCGACGTATTGCCAACTCACAGGGCGGACCTGGTGTGTGTGACTGGGAAGGGCAAACGGGGCAGGGCGCAATATGCAGCAGCCGGCCCTGGATGAAGGAGGTAGAGAGGTAAACAGAGAGGTGCCTACCGATACAAGATGGTCATGAAAACAATCAGAGGATTGCACGGCGGCACGGAAATAGGCTTGCAAGTGCATCCTGGGCGACCAACCAGCTCACATGTGGTAGGACAGTGATTTGCGAAGCGGGATGAAGAAGCTACATGCCCGCGCATGCAGGAAGCCATAACTTGCAGGTAGCCACAGGAAATAGCGGCCAGACAACGCGTACCAGAGGCGTTTTAGGTGGGTTCCGTCGCCATTCCCGGATTGGCTCCGTAGGGTCTCTGCATTTCGACACAATTGGATGACCCTGGTGGTCTTAGAGTTACCATCTTCTAGAACAGCGCTAGAAGTATCAGGGTTCCATTGAGGGAGCGATTGGACGGGGGGCCCTGGATGGCGTCGGGTTGGAGATCAGCAGCCGGCTCTCATTTGACTCCACTGACAAGGAAGGAGAACGGGGGCATCATAATTGTGTGCCGTGAGCCCCTCAACATGCAAGAGCGGAGCAACGCAGCAACGCAGCAACGCAGCAACGACGCACACTCTCACGGTTTAAAAAGCAAGCAGCGTTGGGAAGGCTACTAACAGAGCAAATATTACAACAGGAATTGTTTGATATACAAATGTCGCGTAGCAGTAGTCATTGCAGGCTTATGTAACCTACTACCTCCCTGGCAAACCCCTGCGATCATCCATAACACTACTGCCATATAAGAATTTCAAAAGCAGAGCGAGCCACCTTGTTTGTCCTAAAGGTCGTGAGTCGCCCCCAAAAGCAGTTATTCCTACCCCAGGTCGATCTTGAGTACAGCTGCCAGTAATCTAATGTACAAAGCACACGTTTCCGCTACTTTCTGTAATAAATCTTTTTGAACTGGAAATGAAGTGAGAGGATTCCCTGTATCAATGTCAGCGATTGGTCTTTACTAAGTAAGGTTCGCGGGTGACGCGGGAGATAGCTCTGATGTCTCGGATAATGGAATAACATACCTTGTCAAAACTGCTTTTAAACCCTCGGTCTCTTTTGGCAGAATAGTCCCATTCTTTGTCGACGATGCGGAAAGCGATATCTTCATATGGAGGGCCAGCAATAAAACGTATTAAGCACGTATCCTCTTCGCCTGCCGGCGCAAATGATTCTCCTCGTTTGCGGCCATGCTCTCGAACGATCTTATAGGTTGGCGCCTTCACTTTGTCGATGAGATCCGGATAGAAAATATTGAACTTGTAGCCCTGGACCACTTTCGGGGGGGGATTATCATGGTCGTAATGAGTCTGGTTGTACTTGTTCCATTCGTATCCCATCTGCACTCGATTGAAGTACTTTGGCTTTCTTGGGCGGTATTTGTCGGCCCATTGGGGCAGCGCCGCCGTCGCAACGCTCTCTTCTGCGGTGAAAATCTCTTCATTTTCGTCGATTCCTCGAGCAACCTCTCTTTCATATAAGTGCTTCGTAGCCTGGGAGAAATCTTCATTGACCAAAGTAGAAAACCTCTGGGTGCCTGGTGGGTGTATGCCAACTGTTGTGCTACCGCTGGGCTTTTCTGTGTGACTTTTGGCTTTCTCGGCCGCAGTTTGGGGCATTGGCACATATCCCAGCTTGAGAATTCTAACCCGCTCGGCAGAAACCTTGCGTAAAAAGTCAGACTCGTCCAGGATCTCGGTTTTATGTTCGGTGCCAAGCTTCAGAAAAGGCTCGGGGTCGTAAACTTGAGAGTATGGTATCGCCGCGACGGTAGGCATCCCACCTCCGGCTGCAGTAATAATAGACTGCAGCTTGCTGCAAACACCTTCGGCATCCTCCTGTTGCTGCTTTCGTAGTACCTCAAGGCGACTGTCCAACACTGATTGATAAACTTTCTTTAGCTTGGCTTTTGCCTTCCATATAAGTAAGCTCTTCAATAGTTGCTCCCAATAGTCAACATCGATATCTTCGTTTGAGCGCAGCTTCGATCGGATCTGCTTCTCGAGAGCTTCTAATTGCTCATATGTCTTTGGCCCAAGCAGCTTATCGACGTCGGCTGCCACCGAACTCACTGCTCGTTCCTCCGGGCCTCTAGGCTTCAGCTTCTGGCGTCTATCGTTGCATATGATCTGCATCATCTTCCAATACTCCTGGTTCCTCATGTTTGTTTCGAGCGTAATATATGACGTGATATCTGACTCAAGCTCAGCCAGCTGAGCATCATCCAGGCCTTCAAATACGCCCTCTGGGTCCACGACATCGGCTTGTACCTCCTCTTCGTCATCGTCCAGGAGATCTCGATCAGGGTCAATCACTCGTAGTATGACTGCCAACCAATCGACGGGTTTCGCCCTGCCTTCCCTCACACGAATATCTGCCTTCTTTTTGGCCTGCTTCAGCACAAATTTGTCCTCCTCTGAGACCCACTTGCGTGTTTGTTCATCCTCTGTTGTTTGGTTGCGGCGTGGTCGAGCATCTGATCGAGCGTCTTGGAAACTACGATTTGGCTCTGCGCGTGATGGTTTCGATATGCGATTGTTTGGGTCTCTCCGGGGTGCAGTGATATCGTGATGTGGCGACTTTTCTCGTCTGTAGCCATAGCCACCTCTGTTGCCGTCCATATTCGGAGTAATACTTCTGTTTGCCCGAAGCTGCTGCAAGTTTGGGAGGAATGATGTGTTGAAGCCTAAAGTTTTCAGCCTCGACGACAGCAAGGTTGAACTGAATGGCTACTTGGTCTGTGCAGGGTGCGCTAAAACGTCGGTGTGGGGACCTTGACAGTTCCGAACCTCAGCCTTGTCCTACCAGCTACAGCATCGTCAACAAGGCCAAGCTGGCAACATGTCTGCGGTGTTATAGGAATGGCGACAGAAGGCTCGCGGCCTTTATTGGCGCCTCAAACTCGTCGGCTACGGCATCTACAAGGCATATACCTACGTAACCTTACCTTACTTCGACCGCGCGGCCATACAATTGACGATGCGAGTCTGAATAAGACTCCAGAGAAGCTTGAATCTCTGAGGAAATCTCTCCATGAACCCTCGTTGCAACACTCGGCCTCTTCAGATGATTTGAATGCCAACATCCGGCCAAGTGGGAGGCGGAGGAGAAGCACAATATGGGCTGGGCAGAGCCCTGATTACAGGCAAAGAAAGCTGGAGGACGTCATTGACAATGGGATGGTCGATGCCTTCTTTTCGTTGCATTGTGCAGGAGAAGATGAGCCAATATACATATCTGAAGTTACTGAAAAGGCTATGGTTCGTTTTATTGTTTCTTGCTCCAGTCTGGTGGATGAGACCAAAATATATCCGGCCTCCCGTTATTACCTGCCATGAGAAGCCCCTAGCAATGCTAACGATATATAGAACCCAAATTTTCGATTCTTTGATCTCACTAATTATGGGCCTTCTATAACACGGTTATCGAGGTTTACGATCAAATTCTGGGTGAAGCGGAAAGAGTTCTCGCTGTTCCTCGAACAGGAAATTGAACTCAGCTCTCTGCATTTCCTCGGATCGGTATGTGATATCCTCCTGATTCGAAGATGATATCTGACCAATACAGTTAAATAATCGCCAACTTCCACCTAACTGTGTCATCTTTCACCTCGTCGATGGTATCTATGCTTTAGACTTGCCATCGGTTGCCCTTCCACCGAAACACCTTCCTCCTATTTCCACATCTTCATACAGTGCTTTGATGCGGCTATCTAGTCTGGATGACTCTATACAAGATGCGTTGGCTACACGCGAGCGACTTGCGGCTCAAATAAATACCATATTACAGGAGCAACCTGTGGACGACACGCCGCAGGCAGAAGAAGAGGCAGCGTTGGCTGCAAAATACTTGAAATCCGAGCAAAGGCTCGTGAAGCTCTCCATCAAACAACGTGACGAACTCCAAGCTTCAATTGCCGCAAGACGGAAAGCAATAGACGAAGGCACCAAGTCACAAGCCCAGGCACAGATTGAACTAGAATCTATCCAGCAGCAAGTGGAAGAAATGATGGTTGCCCAGCAAGCAAACACAGACCAGATACATGGCCAACGCCGGCGAATATGCGAAGAATTACTGCATATATTCCCCATTGAACCGACTGCACGATCTCTCACCTTTACAATCTGCGGCTTACTGCTTCCAAATACCTCATTCGACGATTCCGACGAAGACGTCGTTGCTGCGGCCCTTGGGCACGTCGCCCGATTAGTCGACATGCTTCAATATTACTTGTCGGTACCCATACCCTATCCAGTCATGCCGTACGGATCTCGCTCCATCGTGCGCGACGACATCTCCACACTAGTCGATACACAACGGACATTCCCACTGTATGGCAAAGGCACCATCCGTTTCAGGTTCGAGTACGCCGTCTTCCTCCTCAACAAAGACATTGAATGCCTCGCCGAGAGCCAGGGTCTCAAACTCATCGACATCAGACACACACTGCCGAATCTCAAATACCTCCTGTACGTCTGCTCGGCCGGGACGGCGGAGCTCCCCGTGCGGAAAGCCGGGGGCATTCGCGGACTACTTGCTGGGAAGGCGACGCCTCTGCCGAGCAGGAGGGGGAGCGAAGAGGGGTTAGCGGACGCGGCGCGGAAGGCGCTGGAGCACGGCAGCAGCGCGAATGGTGGGACGAAGGGGAATTTGAGTTTGCAGCTCCCCTTTGATGCAGAGCCGACGACGAGCTTAAGGACGCGAGGGCTGCGGGAGAACCGAGCGCGCTGAAGATGAACGGTGCCTGGTGTAGCATATGCGCATGTGGTCGTTGATTTGGGCATGGGTTCTATTCTTATCCACCACGAGCTTTGTGCGTTTCAGGGGAACGTGCAGATTACCGGGATGCGTTTTGACTGTATGAAGCTTAATTTAACATCTCTTAAAACATGTGGTGATGGAGAACGTGAGGCATGACACAACATCGCCATGCTGCGAGCCGGTGCTGGGGTAACGGCCCGATTGAGGAGGCCTTTCCCTGCCGTATTCCCGGATTCACAGGTACGGTTTGACGAGGGTATCGTGTGTTTTGGATGGGAGCACAGCACGTGGGAGTAAGTCTGTGTCGACTTCGGGAACAGGAAACGCAGCAGGGTCTCATGTGGAGAGCCGCAGGAGGGTAGGATATTACATTTGGTACAGGGTGCACAAGGCTGAAACATGGGGTTGTGGCGGCGGGTGGGGCAGAATGGTGTCAACTCAACTTGTGGTTTCGTGAAGCTGGCGATGCATCCACTTCCACTCTAACAGAGGCGCCGGAGAAGCGGAAGAGGCTAGAGAGACGTGCAGAGTTACTCATCTGCCGGTCAATGACAGAGAGGGCAAAGGTAAGAAACCTATCACTCCATTGAGCGAGCTGGTGTGTGGGCTATGCACCCGGCCGAAGGGGTCCAACATGAAAGCTGGGCATTCAGCCTCTCCTGGGCACCGCGTCCACAGGTACCAATCAGCCTGCCAGCGTTACACCCGCGGTTACAGGCGTCTGCGCCTCCTCGTTTACGCTCAACTGTTCGTCGTCCATAAGTGTACTCTTGCAGGCAACGAGCGAGCGTGATGGGAAGCGGCCTAGTTGGGGAGATGCTCTGGGCTGCTTGCGTGCAATGTTCTATATGGGTGATGGTCGCTCGTGGTCGCTCGTGTATGCGGCCAAGGCGTGTGATGGGCTGCTTCGGCTGTTTCACTGGGACAGGGCTTGGGAAGGAACGGTGAAGCTCGTATACGGCAGAGAGATCCAAGCCATTCAGAGCAAGAGGGCAGGGCCGGATTTGTGTAGTACAGTATGTACGGTGAAGTTCATACTGTGCTACTGCTCCTGGTGTTGACGTCGATGATAAAATGACGTCTTAATGAAGCCGTTCTATCTGGGTTACAGAGACGGCTACGTATTACAACCCCATTCAGAAGTGCCGGTTCTAGACTTTGTGGTGTTGTTCTGTGACAGAGCTGTACTATACTAAACGGCTTATCTATTTATAGGAGGCTTGGTGCAGTTATAGTACAGAATGGTCCATGCACGCTCCTCCTCTCCGCCAATCGTGCCTGGGGTAGGAAGTACGTACCCTTTCATTTTGCCAACAAGGTCCAACACCGCCTCCGTAACGAGCGATCGGCCGCAGCGGCGCTTAACAGGGACCGCACTAAGACCATGTACCCTTGTACCAGTCAGTCTAGCAGTAGCAAGGGACCACTCACACTCTCTCTCACACTACTCTCACACACTTTCTAACTAGCGGTACTTATTCTCTCTACCTATTTACTATGTGTTGGACATGTCACTCACAATTACGGCCACCCATACACGCCCACAACGCACCCCCCAAGAACCCTTCCGCTGCACGAGAACACGCCGCCTCCCTCCGCCGCAAGAACCCTTCTCTATTATTAGCATCAACATCATCGCTCAGCCCAAAAAGTGCCGACTGTGCGCCAAAGTATATCACAACCTCATAGACTCGACATCGTCGCGGCGAATACCCCGCCATCGACTCTCGTTGGTAATTATCGAGACTCTGCGTCTCTAGAGGGGGCCAGCGCCGGCTCAATTCTCTACTCGACCTGCCTGAGAAGCTTGGGAAACCGATCTCTCAGTCGAAAGCGTCGAGGATATACCGAGTCTGCGATACCCACACGCGCTCGGGACCGAAGGAATAGGCCTGTAGGATATAATTTCTGGTCGCGCGAAGGATCGATAGAGATTGAAGGGTTTAAATTAGACGCGTCGCTAGGCATCAGCACTACGATACCCTTTATCGACACCTTCATTTACAACTAGGGCGGGTTCGGCGCGCGCATTCATCATGGGTCGTCGCAAGATTGAGATCAAGGCTATCAAGGATGATAGAAATCGCTCAGTGTACGTCGTGGTGATGATTTCCATTCGCTGGCGCTGGTAACTGACATACCCCTTGCAGGACGTTCCTGAAGCGTAAGGGAGGGCTGTTTAAGAAGGCACATGAGCTTTCCGTCCTCTGCTCTGTCGACGTCGCAGTCATAATATTTGGCAACAACAAGAAGCTGTACGAATATTCATCCTCGGATATTGGAGAGATCCTTCAACGGCACAACTTCGTGAGTAGCACACTGCGCGATCAATAATCAGAACGTGGCTAACATTATCATTCAGTATGGCGGCGCGAACGAGCACAAGGGGCCATCCGATTTCAACGGCAAACGGGATGGCGACGAAGACGAGGACGACGAGGGTTCTGTTATGGACGAAGGCCACCCGCCAGAAGGGCCCATGATGCCGCCGCATTTCCAATCCCAACAGGCGTTCCAGCACATGCGACAAGCTCCCTCGGCTTCACCTCCTGTACAGAACGGAGCGCATTTCCAAAATATACAGCGCCAGCACACACCTCAGCCACCACAGCTAGGATCTCGGCCAGCGTCAAGGAATGATCCTCACCGAGTAAACTCGAATCCAGCACAACAGCATATGCAACAGGGCCCTCAGCCTTCGCCGCCTATGAATGGCTACTCGTATATGCCACAACCTGGGATGTACAACCAGCAACACCATGGGCTGAATATGCCTCCACATGGGCAAAACATGCCGCCACATAGCCAACCGCCGCCGCAACAGCAACAGCCTTCATATCAGTATCAGGGCCCGCCACCACCATCTCACCAGCTCCAGCAGGTGTATATGGAAGAGCAGCGGCGGTCGTCAATGCCTCCCGTGTTTAAGCAAGAGCGTCAAGAATCAGGGCCTATTAATACTCCTCCGCAACCACAACAACAGCAAATTCCTCCACAGCAGCAGCAACAGCACCACCAACAACAACAGCAGCAGCAACAGCAACAGCAGCAGCAGCAGCAACAGCCACAACATCAACTAGCACCTCCACCTCCTCAACAACGCCATCCATCTCCTCAACAACACCACCAACCACCGCCGCAAGTCCAACAGTCTCACACGGGGCAGATGCTCGAGCCAAAACGGATGTCCGTCAAATCCCGCAGCATTTTCACCCCCATCGATGAATCCCGCTCTATCCTCTCCCAACACTGGATCTCATCGACCTCCGCCCCCGAATCGACACGCGGCGAACCCGCACTCACCAACCGCGCTTCATCCTCCTCCCTCGACTCCCGCAACGGAACCATCAAATCCCCCCCACCACATACAAACCCCATCAAACCGCCCCCCTCCGACAACTTCACACCTCCCGCTGGCCCACCCTCTCGCACCAACTCCGTCCAACTGAGCGGCAAGCGGCCTCGCCTCACCGTCCAAATCCCCGACGAGCCGTCAGATGGCGGCGAAGCCACAGGTGCCTCAACCAACTCCCCCCGCGAATCAAACGACACCGGTTCCCACCCCTCCCGTGCCCGCACAGACGCAAGTCACAGCTCCGGCGTCGTCCTCCCACCCCCCT
>JPKC01002276.1:0-17152 GCA_000750925.1 Pseudogymnoascus sp. VKM F-4518 (FW-2643) | reverse complement strand
GGGCTTTGTGTGCGGTTGGATGCGGGATAGATACCTGGGCGCGGTTGGATAGGGGAGATGGCCCCGTGGCGACAGGAGGCCCGTGATGATGATCGCAGTCGCTAGTACAGCCAGATTTGGTCTGGGTAACTATCGCCAGATAATCAACTTTCGGGGTCTCTGTCACGTCCTTGTCGAGATGGGTCTTCTCGTCGGTTGCTGGGGAGATGAGTATGTCACCTAGTGTGCGAGGGAATTGTAGATGAGATAGCTGGGATGAGCAGTGCTCTATATCTTACATAGCGAAGCATCGGAGTACGAACGGGGTGGGGTCAAACAATTACATATTGCAAAGCATTCAAAAACACATAAAACACATAATTCGTTTGTAGTGCACCAAACGCACCTGACAGCTTACGGGGAAGTCCATGCAATTGAATAGCTACAGTATAGCCCAGGAGTATCTACCTAATCGCGCAAACGAGCAAAAAAGCACCGCATCACCTCCCGCGCGGTCTCCCACTCAGGCCCCTCTTCCTATTTACCCCCATCTTCCTCCTCCCTCCTCCCCCGCCCATCCCTTTGTGCAAAAGCCGCTACCAACAGAAAACGTAAGAATTAATCACCACAGGTTCCCAAACGCATCAGACACAGGGCGGGCACCGCAATTATAAACGTGTTAAAAAAAAAGAACAGACATCGCACCGCGACGCCTCCTCTAATGCTCGAGCAGCCTCAGGGAGCCCTGGACAACGACGTTCTCGAGGATGGATCCCGGGGGGATATCGATGGTGCTTCCCTCCGTCGCGACGATGATGACGGTTCCCTTGAAGGTGACGCCGCGGCCGAGGTTGACGGCGCCGGTGATGGTGAGGTGGTCGAGCTCGAGGATCTTGGGGATGCTGGGGATGTGCTTCTGGAAGTCGGAGACCTTCTTGAAGTCGGTGCCGAGCTTGATCAGCGGGGCGGGGCCGAAGCGCGTGGGGTCGATCTGCAGCTGGCCGTGCTTTAGCGAGTAGAGGTCCGACTTGACGAGGAGGAGGTCGGAGCAGGTCTTGACGGGCAGGAAGCGGCGGCGGGGGACGTTGACGCCGTGCGCGTTCTTGAAGTGGCGGATGGCGGCGCCGACGGCGGTCTCGAGCTGGACGATGGAGACGTCGGACTCGCCCTTCTTGTCGGCGGGGATGGATTTGTTGTTGGGGATGATCTCCATCTCGAGCTCGTTGTTCATGACTACGCGCTTGACGGCCTCGAGGTTGAGCCAGATGTTGTTGGTGTTGAAGTACTTGAACTTCTTGATGGACTTGAATTCGTTGACGTGCTCCTTTGGAACCTGTGCGATTTCCAGGAGGCGGACGGATCCATCGTAGTCGATGATGGTACCACCCTTGACATCGGCCTTGGTCTTATCGGTCAATTCCATGATGTACTCGGACTTGGTCTCAACCATGTGCTGGAGGATGCGCAGATCGACAACAGCTCCCAGGTTGTCAACGTTGGAAAGGAAGACAATCTCGACACCGCGGGCAATCAGCTTATCGAGGATGCCAGAGTTGTAAAGGGACTCGAAGACATCTCCGTGTCCGGGTGGGTACCAATCGGTTATGGAGGAGTCGAATGACTTGGGGACTGGAAGGAGCGAATCCTTCAGGACTCTTGGGTATCTTGACTGGTTGAAGGTCATGATATCAATGCTGTGGCCCTCGTACTTCTTAATGATGTTCTCGGTGTCGGAGTCGGTGTTGAACGAGTTCATCAGGACAAAGGGCACGTTGACCTTGTATGTGCGGTTGAGATATTCGATCTGGCGAACAGAGAGATCGAGGAACGACATTCCATCGCGGACCTCGATGACGGACTTGGGTCCAACACAGCCCATGGATGTGCCGAGACCGCCATTGAGCTTCAATACTGCTAGTTTGTTCAAGAAAGAGACAGACTCGGAGTTTGCAAGGTCGTTGTAATCGACAACTTGGCCCTCAGCAGGTGGCGCAATGCGGTCCCAGTCGAGAGTGCTTCCCTTCGCCTTGTCGTTCAAATACCTGCGGAAAAGCCCGAAGAAGTTGTCCATCTCAGTCTCGAATAGCTAAACGGGATTAGAAGCTAAACATAAACTGTGTGTGTCTGGGCCTTACCTTCTTCTCCTGCTCGTCAGAAACGGTGTCTGAGAGCTTGTTGAGGTGGTTTCGCATTTGGCTTGCGGCAATTGATGTGGATGTGTTCTCAAAGGCCTGTTTTAGACATCCTGTCAGTGATAGTTCGGACATTGCTTTATTGTAGATGGCAAAATCTTGTGTGGGGGCCAATTTTAGTAGTGAGGGCAATTCTGATATGAGGAAACTTGAAGTTCATCCCGGAACGACCCAATAAGGAGATTCAAGGAGAGGGAATGGCTGGTGAATGGATTGGATCCCATCCAGGAACGTCTTATTGAATGTCCGATTTGATATGACGACACTGGTACGTCTTTGTGGAATTGGGACCTGGAGGATATTGGATGCGTGTTGGAAAGAGGCTTGTCGACTTGGGAAACTTGGTGCGATGACTTGTCCAATTCCTCTGGCCACATTCAAATCACTGTGGTGGCTCGCGAAGCGAATCGAAGTAGGATCGCTTCGTAGGAAATTATCACTTGATTCCCAGAGCCTTGCTAATTGAAGCCCCAAGCCTCGATTGTTTCCCCTTTGTATCCCCGCCAACCAAGCGGCTAAGCGATCCGGTGGTTGCCCTGGATGGTCGAACCGCGGAGGGCACCAAGATAGGGGCCTCGATATATTGCTAGACTGAACAGGATTTGACAGGAAGTGACACTTACGACGTGTGATTGGGACTTTCCATGGTGTCTTGGAACGCTATCCGGTCCGCCATCGTTCCCGCCCCCAAGCGCCGATGAAGGCTTCAGGTGAGTCGGGAGAGCGCTCTTGAATGACGCCATCTCTTAAAATGTACAGAGTATCGACGGTTGATTTTTGGGAGGGTTGTGTTTGGCGTGTTCTGCTTTTTGAGGCTGGTGGGCGCACTCTCTATATAAGGACTGTTGTCAGCGGATGCACTTCAAGGTTCTGACGTCAATAGTACCCCTTGGGGACAGTTTTGGCTGGGGATCAGAGATGTGTGATCAGCTTACCTATGTCAACAGCGCACGAAGGATTTTGAAGCGTAAATGATGAGGCTGAGATCAGCGACACAGTGTGAATTGATGTTTGAAAGGTTGAATGGAATGGGGGGGTCAGATGTAACTGGTGACAGGAGCGTTATTTATTATTAAACTCGAGCTTCCTTGACAGCTTGGCCTTGGGGTGAGACAGAAACCAGGATGCGGACATTGAGGTGGATTATCATTATTCCGAACACGATACGCAAACCACACCAAGCCACACCCAGACCACACCAAAAGTGTCCCGAACAAGGCAGTGCAAGGGCCTGTGGGGGGGGCAAAATGGAACGAACAACAACATTAATTTCCATAATTTCCATGATCCTACTAGTCCTTTTCCTAATGTGGCAAAATAAGTTTGGTATGGTCTGCTCCATTACTCTATATTACTCTATTACTCTATTACTCTACTTATTTGCCCCATCCCTTTTCTTTTGTTGATTTTTCCACGGAGTACCTACTCTTTTTGCAATTTTCATATACGGGGAAAAGGGCCTGTCTGGTCCAACAAACAAACCTAACAAAACTCTTGGAAGTGGAAGGGGCGTGCCCAAGTCACATCTTTGGGCAGCCATCCCGTGGTCGAAGGTGGTCGAACAGTGATCCAGAACCCCACCAAGCCAAGTTCTTGTGGCGTTTAATTTACACCCTGCAGGTATTGCCTCAAGAAACACCGATTGGGACTTTCGCCTTTCAAAATGTGGAGCACTACTATAACCGTCTATCAACGAACATGAATTTTCAAAGAAATAGCTTCTCAACAACGTCGCAGGATCCGGTTCAAACCGCTCAAAGCGCCGGCGCCTGCAGGACACAGTCAGACTATCAGCTTCGAGGCTTTTATGCTCTTCGCCGCCCGGATAAGCTGAGAAGAGCTGAAGGGCTGAAGGCTGAAGCGCCAGACGGAAGGGACACCACCAGTCCCACCCTCCACCCCCCACCCCAATGTCCCACCAGATCAGAGAAAAAGCGCGGGCATGGGCCATGGTGTGCCCATCGATATTAACGCCACAGCCCAACTGACTGTGCTCCGAGATGAGGATGGATCCCACATCTATTTATCGCATCTGCTAAAGGAGTTCCGTCAAGGACCACCGGATCCCCTGGTTGGATACACGTGCAGTGATTGTTCGAACTGCCGTTCTTATGTCAGCATCCATCCTACAAGGCTGCATGATTGCATCTCAGGGGTGCTATATTTAGACACGGCGTCAAATTGGCGATTCTCAATTGTAAAACTGTCTCGATTCGTGACATAAGAGTGTGATGTGGTGATCCACCCGCTCTGATCCTCCAGGTCACACTTCAGCCGCATCTCTCACTCTTCCCTCTGCTGACCTCTGTCTCATCAAGCAATAAGGGTCCAATTTCAGACATTTGATTTTAACGTGATCTTGTCTCTCCTCCATTATCATTATATCATAGTTCTCGTATAGTTACACCCTGTCCAACTCCCGTGCCAGCAGACCCAATATCTGCACGCACTGAACATAACGCCATATCCCATATATCCCCAAAGCCTCCTTTAAGCCTTGCCACTCCCACCACCTGCCTTTCCAGGCCCTGCCGTGAAGTACCACGCAACAACTGCAACCGCCGCAATCAGCAGAACGACAGAGAGCGCAACACTCCACGAAATAACTCGGCACCGGCGCTTCTTCTGACGCTGTCTAACCAGCCAATCGTCCCTGTATCAAAACACAGTCAGCATTTGAGTCAAGATTACACGCCCCGCGCCCTGTCATCATCTGACGCGCTTCCATCATCTAGGTATATATGCAACTAACCCAGGCTTATCCATAGACTCCCCCGTGCTGGCACTCGTTGACCTAGCCCTGCCATTCTCGGCATCTGCTCCCTCAGCCTCGTGGATTGCGGCTGAGAAGCGCTTCCAGAATATCGGGTCGGCAACTGCCAGGTTTGGCAGTTCTGAGACGGGGCGCAGGTGAACCTCTTGGGCGAGAGGCGAGGGACGATGCCCACGAGGCGTCTTTGGGCGAGACATGGGCGGTAGTGATGGCTCGAGTGGGCGTTAAAGAGACCGTGTAGACTCTTTTTCTGATTGGAGTAATGAGTGAGACTTGCTTCGCCAGCTATGAGTATCTTTAATGATCCGGCTAGCCGCAAGGTGAGGCTGGTTTTCTAGTTGGGTCTGAAGTGACAGTTCAATTGTAAAGAGCGGAATGTCCAGGCACAAATGAGTGAGCGCACAGGACTTAAAATACCGAAGCTGAGAAAAGAATGAAGCCTTCAAATCCGACTCGAAGAAATCTCACAAACCAAAACAAACACAAACAACAAAAGCGCAAAAAATCGATAACAACCCACCTATAAACAAACCACCTGTCCCTGCCCTTATCACACCAGGTTTTATCTGCATGCTGCCCACAATAATCGCCTTGTTCTGGCCTCCCGGAACAAATATTGGGTACACCATGGCACAACCCATAAAAAAGTAACCGGATAACAGCACTTAACGGTATCACAGAATCCACTCGGGCAGTCGAGACTCGATCCGATATGCGGGAGGCCTTCCAATGAGGGTTGCTAATGTGGGTTTCGCTGGAGAGAGTTTAGTGGGTGCGGGAAAGTCCAGACGGGTGTGCCTGGACTCGCTTAATTTGGCTTATACAAGGTCGTATGAGAGCTACGACAACATGAAGCAATTGATATGGCGGGGAAGCCTTCAAGGTTGACAGAACTGTCGCCGTTGGAGAAGCTGTTGTTACACCACCTACTACAGCAGACGAGGTCAAGCCCGATAGAGCAATCATCACAGAGTAACCCAGCGAATGAATCTTGGAACAATGGAACGGCGGCCGCTGCGGTGGCCGCGCAAGGCCTGGGCATATGACGAGCTGGCTATGTACGAGGAGGCCATAGCAGCGGGGGGCCCTCTCCCAGAGCCACATGGATTCCTAATACCTAGCGCGCGCAAGCAAAGCCTACGGTCGGCGCCGCGCGAGCGGAGGAGAGCGATGGAGCATGTGGAGATGTTGAGGACCTTGACACGGAATTCCGACGTGATGATGCTAAATAGGGGCCTTGAAGTAGATCTGGCATATCTCAGGCACGCCGTGCGACGAGCCCGACGGGAACTCGATTTTGCCGACTCGGTGAAGGAAGCCGCACAGTCGACGAGCCTGCCGGGAGGGGTGGGAGGACGTGCAGTTGGTAAAGCGCCCGTTACTGGGGAGGAACATACGGCCAATGAAGGCACAATCGTGAGAGATCAGAGGCTGGGCCTCGCTTAATTTAACTATGTCCAAGGCGGACGAGAGCTATAGTACTGTAGAAGTAATATAAACGCCCTATAAACAATTGAGCAATTAAGTCGACGTGGAACCCTCAAGGTTAACGAAGCTGCCGCCGTGGGAGAACCTGTTACTGTGGAAGAACCCGCTACAATACAGGAGGTTTGGCGTGAGGAAGCAACGGCCGCAGAGGAGCCATGAATGAACATGCGAGAAGGGAGGTACAGGCCCAACAACAGCTCCACATAGACGCTGCTTCATCAAGGCTAGCCGCTATTTCATCAGAGCTAGCCATCTACGAGGCCATCATAACAGCCAGAACGCCTCTCCCAGCGCCAACTGAAATCTCCTTCCTGCCCATCACTATCCAAGAGCGCCGTCGGCTGTTGGCAAGGGGCTTGATCTATGAGCAGTTCTCCACGATGAACTATGTAGTGTTCTTACGCGGGTTGGAGGGGCGCCGGAAGAGGATGCTGGCGGTAAAACAGCTGTTCAATGCACAGATCAATATGCATTTTATCCAGAACGTGGTGTCGCGGGCGAGGAAGGAACTTGATGCTGCTGACTGCGCGAAGGCAGCCGCCTGGTCGACGACCCTGCCACAGGCGATGGGGGAAGGTCGGGTTGCTCAGGGGCTGGGTATGAGGCTCGCTTAATACTTTATGGATGGGGGGTCGAGATCCACTCCTCGAGTACTATAGAAGCAATTGAGTCGACGTGAACCCCTCAACGTTTAGAGATGTCACCGTGGGAGAATCTGTTATAACAACGGACCTTCTATTTAAGCTGTCACCGTGGGAGAACGCGTTATAACAACGGACGTGCTATAGTAGAGAAGGTACAAGAGGCGAAACTATGGAAGCAACCGCCCCAGCGGCTCTCATAGAGGATGGATTTACTCAACGAGAAGCGCTGCTGCGGCAGCAACGGAGCCTCTTGTACGCTGATTTATTGGACCTGCTGCAGCGGCGACAGCGCCTCTTGAACCGTATGTTATCGGAGCTGGCCAAACACGAGGCTGCCATAGCAGCCGGAACACCTCTCCCAGTGCCGCCTCAATTCCGGCCCATCACCAACCAAGAGCGTAAGCGGTTGTTGGCCAAGGGTAGAGACTCTAATGAGAGGTCCATGGACTTTGTGGAGTACTTAAAGGCGGCAGTGCCGCGGAATAAGAAGATACTGGCAAAATTGGGAGAGCAAAGTGTTCGAGATCTCCAAGGCTTGATGCCTCTGGCTTGGAAGGAACTCGATGCTGCCGACTGCGCGGAGGCTGCCGCCCGGTCGACGACCCTGCCGCGGGCGATGGGGGAAGAAGGTTGAGTTGCTCAGGGGCTGGCTACCAGGCTCGCTTAATACGTTATGCAAGGGAGAACAAGACCCCCTTGAGTGCTATAGAAGCAATTGAGGCGACGTGGAGCTATCGAGGTTGACAGAGCTATCGCCGTGAGGGAATTTGGTGCTGTGAAAGAATTGGTGCGGTGAAAGAACCTGGTTGCTGTGAAAGAACCTGGTGCCGTGAAAGAACCTGGTGCCGTGAAAGAACCTGGAGCTGTGAAAGAACCTGCTACAATATAAGAGGTTTCACGCGAGGAAGCAACTGCCGCAGAAAGAAACCATGAGTGAAGCTCAGATAGTGGAGGCACTGCGGCGGCTGAAGCCTTGGATGGATTCTACTTCAAAGGAGCTGGCCTCTTATGAGGAGGCTATAGCAGCAGGGACAACTCTCCCAGACACCCGTCTACCCCCGTGGCAGCCCATCGACGCCGAACAAAAGAAGGTGTTCTTGTCCGACGGGATAGACTATGAGGAACCATCTGCAGAGGACTATGTGGGGGAGCTGAGGTCACTAGCGCTGTGGCAGAAGAAGAGATTGGCATCATTGCAAGAGCAAAATATTCGACATCTCCAGCTGTTCGTGTTTCGGGCCCGGAAGGAACTTGATGCTGCCGAGGGGTTCAGAACCAGGGCTACAGCCCGGCCAGTCAGTATATCGCAGGCGGTGGAGGAAAGCGCCGCATCTACTCAAGGACTTGAGACTCGACTCGATACGCGAAAGACCTTCCTAAGCGTGATGGTGAGAGGCTTTCTCAAGTGTGTTTTCACTGGAATCGAGTTCGTTGGTGTGGGAGTCTCGATATGTATTCATGGACGCGCTTCATCTGGAATTTTGAACCAGGAGAAGTTACTATAGATGCAATGGAGCCGGTGCGGAGCTCTCAAGGTCGGCAGAGCTGTCGCTGGGGGAGAACTTGTTGCCGCAAAAGAGCCTGCTTCCTACATTAGACGAGACTAAGCCGGAGGAAGCAACCGCCGCAAAAGAGCCATTGCGGACGAACACACGACACAGGAGGAGCTAGGGGCTATGTTTTGTCATGGGGCGTTTTCAAATCTTTTCCGTTCATGATACCCTAGGATACACAGCAATAGGGTCTATTAATTGGTGGCGATGGGGTAGATCTGGCTTATTGGGTCCCGGAGTATGGCTTAGATGGTACGATTAGAATCTAGATGTGATACTGGGAGGGATTGACTCAAGGTCTCTGTAGCTTATATGGCCTATGGCATTTTGTATTGTAAGGATATGGATTTGGATAGTGTATTGGTAGGGCTTGCGGCGACTTGTAATATTATGGAAGTTATCACATGCGGATTTGAGAGTGTAGAAGATGTCAGCTTTGTTAGGTACTATGAGAAAGCTTTGAAAAAAGTTGTCAATAGGGAATATTAAAATTCATCCCCAATAAGATTCATTCTTTTCATTAATTACTCGATATGATTTCGAGCTGGCTTCACCAGAAGCACTATCCTAACACATCGCATCCATAAAGCCTCGCGGCAATATCCCGGGTATTCAGCCCACCACCGCCCCCTCCCCCAAGCTATCTAAATCCCATATCCCGAAATATCTGCCAACCGACTGAAGATTGTCTAACGCCTATCCCAAGTTAAAACCCTCACATAACCGCACACTTCCCCTTCTTCTCCTTCCTCCTCGGCTCACTCGCATAACTCGCCGTCGTCACATCCGTCCATCCCGCACTACTCGCCACGTCGAAATCCTTCTTCTTCTTCCCCTTCCGCTTCATCGTCCCGCGCCACCCCTTCTGCTTCGCCTGCTGCATATTGATCGCCGCACTACGCTCCGCGCGGCTGGCACGGCGCGAGACACCAGCCGCTATGGGCCAGGTGGGCGTGCGTGCCGGTCCGTCGCCGTTGGAGCTGATGCTGTAGATCGTCTCTAGCCGCGTCATGTGGGGTCGCAGACCGCCCGGGGAAAACGGTTGTTGGTCGCCATACGGGCTGGGATATCCGCCTTGGTTGCCATGCTCGTGGGACGGGGGCGGGTAGATCGGGGACATGGTCGTTTGCGCGTTGTATGCCCCGGTGGCGGCCCTTGGCGGCGGCCCGAAGTCCGTGTAAGTCGTCTGGCCAAATTGTGGTAGTCGGGCGTTTACTTGGTTGGGCGATTCGGGGTACGTGTTCTGGTGGACTGGATGGATGACTGGTGGCTGCTGGAAGGATCCTGGGGCAGTTCTTGGTGGGTTGGCCAGTTGCTGGCTATTTGGTCTTTGGGCGCGGCTATTCAGCCTCTCTAACAATGATGTGCTCGGCAAATTGACATCTGCAGGAGTTAACTCTGCGGGTGCTGCTGGAACTCCTGAGTTGGCATCTGGAGAAATGTCTGTCTGTGGAGCTGTATCCTGGCTGGGAGGGTAATGTAGATCCAGTGGGGTCATCGGTGATAGCGATGGTAGGCCCGCAAACTGTGAGTTTTGGGGTACCTGAGTAGTCACGTATTGTACTCGTGTCCCATCAGTTGACGCCGTTTGTTCGGGTAGGCTTCGCGTTTTCTCTTCGCTGGCGGGTATGGTGTTGCTAGCATCACCAGCGTCGCCATCCCAGTGATCTGTCGTCCCACTAATATCCTGGACTGTTGGAATCGGTATAGTGCGACGTGGGATTGGAGAAACAGGCTCAACTGAAGGAGTACTCATGACAGGGCTTTCCGGTATAGTCACCACCGGCTGGCCGACAGGTCGGCGAGGTATTGTGTTGGCTGGTGTCGGCGCTACTGGCACTGCCGCAGAAGGCTCGGGCGTCCTCTGAGGAGAAACATCATACATGTCATCAAAATCATCAGCGTTTGCTGGAGTCTGGAATGACTGAGGTTCGCGATTTAAATCGCTTGACGCACTGATGGCAGACGAAGCGCTGGTAGGTCGAGGTATGGCGACGGTTAAAGGAGGTGAAACTGGTGAGGTGAGGGATAAATGAGGTGACACTGGTGACGCCGAGGATCTACTCATTGGAACATATGTCGTCCTGGATCTGCGTAAACTGGAAATGGGGTTTGACTCTGACGACGCGCTGCTCCTTTGAGTGCTTGATCGGTGAAGGTTGCTTGGCAATCCTGTGACTCCGATTTGAATTGCATTTCGTAGGTGTTCTGGAAGTGTAGGTATGTCGTCTTTGCTATATGGCGGTGGTGGGGGAACCCAATTATCCGCATCACTTTCGTGAGGAACTTCGTTGTGACCATCTGCAGGCCGCATCCGAGGAGGGCCTGGTTGTTCCCCAAAACGAGGTGGATGAAGCACCCGGTTTATAGCCGCAGCAGTTGCAGCACGTCGTAACGTTGCCACAGAGCGAGGAGTGCCATGTGCATACGGCGCATCAAGTGCTTCTTGGTCGTCTATGGATGTCATAGATGCCGTTTCTGAAGTCTCGTCTGTCGGCGAGAGTGCATCCCTCACAACAGACGGCCTTCGGAGTGCCGACATTGGCAGCCCTTCCAACCTTCTTGGCAGAGTAAAAACAGGACCTCTCTCCGGGCGTGCTGCTATTGTGGTGGAACGAAGGACAGACGGATTATTTCCTCTTGATTGAGCGACAGTTCGCCTGCGAACTATTGCAACTTCTGTCTCCATATCTCGGTGCTCTTCCTCGAGCACTTCCGGCTCTTTCTCGCCCACTTCTATCGTGATTGTTCGTTTTTCGCCGTTGGCAATAGAGTAGTCAAAATCCAAGAGCAACAGCCTTCCCCCATCCATCGGTGCTATGCCGTCTTCGTTCAAGTCGAACGCATGGCCTTGGGCATGGCCTACCCCACCAGGGGCAGCTGCGACAAGCCGCTCACTTGAAGTACCTGATGAAGCAGTTACCCACTTCAGAGCCACAATTCCGTCGAGGCTGCTAACATGTCGCCCTTTGATGAATGAATTTCGAGATCTGTTGGAGAGTTCTTGCCACTTCGGGACCTTGTTGCCGTTTGCATCCTTGGGAGCAGTGGTGGGCTCCCGTTGCCCATTGCCGGAAAGACTACTTTTATGGCTGCGAGGCGTTCCAAAATCAGCTGAGTCAGCCTCTGCTGTTGATTCGGGAGGAGCATCTAGATCTTCCGGGACACCGTAACACCATATTTCCTTTCCCAGAAAACCGGCAGAAACCAAATCCCCTGAGCCAGTTGTTGCGGGCAGAGTGTTGGGAAGTAGCTTTGAAGTCGATGAGACATCTGCCACAGGGCCAGTAAAATAGGTCGTCCCATTGCGAAGATCGTCAATGCGGACAGCTCGGAATGTTTCGAAGGCTCTGTCATATGTAAACGTCCAGTTTGCTCCACAGTCTGCGGCGCTTGGTAGAAGGACCGCGTGGCTACAGTCACGACTGCTATTGGGGAAAAGGATTGATGTTGCCCAAAGCTGGCCAATGCTATCCTCCGGTGAATATTCGCCCGGATTAAAGTATGGCGCTGTCAATATGACAGTGTTGGGGTTTTTAGAATGTATAGTGGTGCCTAGCAGTTGCATACCATCCCTGGAGAATGACAAAGAATCCACTGCGTCTGACTTGACACCCCTTTTATCTGTGGCTAAGGCGGCAGCTGATAGAGAGTACACCTCGATCCCGCCATCATACGCTGCCGCTAGCACCGACCCCCCGGGGGATAGTGAAATTGTACGAGGATGGTGATCCAGGGCAATTACTCGAATATGTTTCGGCTTCCCGTTGCTCAAGTCGTAGAGGTCAACCTGATGGTCCATTGATAACACGGCCAGCATAGAGCCATCGTCAAGTATTGTTATCGATGCAGGGCGTCGCAGGATCTTCAGTTCGCGTTCAACTGTGACTTCCAGTCCCACAAAACGGAGAACATGGATCCTCGATGTGCTATATGCAAGAACATATTGTCCATTGGAAGAGAATGCGAAGTGGAACGCCTCACCTCCGGGCAAAGCGGCGGAAGAGCTTATAGACGTCGACACTAACTTGATTATCGTTTCCTGTGGCCGTAAGTATGCTTCATAGAGGTTGCGCTTGACCTCATGCGCGAATGCTTTTCGGAGTTTCGGAAGCTCGTCGTCATCTACTGTCAATGCGACAGTTCGATGGCTTGTGGCATAAGATCGGCATCGAGACAGCTGTTGGGCGTAGAGCTGAGCTTGTTGTGATACCCTTCGCCAGTTTCGATTGAGCAGAACAAGAGAAGCAAAGGAGCTGGGGTCGCATGTCGAAAGGATGCTGGGGCATCATCAGTAAGATAACAATGGAAGAGTGGCCGACATACAGTTCTATGATCTCATCCGGGAGGCTCGCAAATGCGCATGCGGCGTGCTTGGCATCCTTGGAGTCCGCCATGCCCTTCGGCGCCGTTGTTGTAGGATTATCCATCTTCATAACAACGGCTGTATCGGCGCGTCCACAATCTGCATGATCGGCTATGCCATTAGAAGTTGTCGCGGACATGGAATAGTCGTGAGTAGGCGCAAAAAGATGCGAAAGTCAGCCAGCACTGACGCGGACTGAGTCTATAGATGGTTAGGATTCAACCCCCTGCCAACTAGTATCGCGTTTGATGTTTGGACTAAGTGGTGGGGGAGCAGGGAGTACGTATGTACTCTATGTAGTCCACAGGATTGCCGCCCTGTACTCACAATAGCACGGGGATCCTCGTTGGTTGTCAGATCTCAATTGTTGGAAAGCGGACAACTACAGTAATATCCCCTGGCTGCAGCAACAGATCGGCCACACAATCTTGGCGGGCAACTGCATGGTTCAATGAATACAAGTCTCCTGGTTTCTCGTATTTTAACTCACTGGAATGCTTCCAAATTGCTCGGTCTAGTCAGGATATAGCACATTAATAGATAATAGTATAAAGCTCCCCATTTGTTTATATAGCTCAGTATTCACAGTAAACACAGCAACACAGCCTTTCAGGGTCCATCTTGGATTACTGTACTATATTTAAACCAACGCGTCACCAATGGAGCATCTGTCCAAACCGCGCGTAGGTACGATCCCCTACTGGTTATCGTGTCACGTGATTATGCTTATCAATGAAGCTAGGGTCATTCTAGTGGCAAGCTAACTGGATCAACCCCTCGTAGGCGCCAAGCAGACTACTGGACTACAAATTGTCGTCAACCGTTTCTCCACCCTTTTCCTTCCCTTCCCTTCTCTCTTTTCAACAAATTTAAATGGAAATAGGACGACTGAATCAGGTCCTATTTGCTATCTAGATCATGAGCCACATGAGAGACACTGATTTTGATCAGCTCATGAAAACACTGACCGAGAACTTCAATGTTCTAGCTGACGAAGTTCAGCTGTTGAGCGATAGAAAGACAGTTCTAGAACACAAGCTACGCTTCGCACACGAACAGGTATGCACAACCCATCATTTCTTTGTCTTCCCCCCCCAACCACGCTATGTGATGAGACACTTTAGCTCTAGATCTGGAGTCGCTTCTGGTGACAACGACCGACACAAACCAATCATGTTTTACTGAATACCGTTTTTTCATCCCCATGAAATACGTTTATATATTTGCGAAGACAGCCCACTGACTATCGTCTTTAGTATCAAGTTCTAGCACTCAAGTACGCGCCATCTGATGATCCAGATATCTCGAGCACTCTGGCTAAGCTGCAGCTTCCCGCGGACATCCGAGTGAATGTAGAGGACCGGACGTCACAGGTGCCGCTACCTCCCCGGAGGACCGGAAATTCCAAGCAGCAGACGGCTGAGGCTATAAGAGATGGGCGAAAGGCGTCACAGCTCATAGCTTCCCTTAAGGGCTGGAATAGATCTGCCGTTAGTAATCGCAGTGCCTCAATAGCTACGAGCAGTAACAATAGGAACTCCCGCGGGGGAACCTCCTTCACAACATTCCATGAACAAGACTTCACAGTACCGGGCAAAAAAAGCCAACTCATGTGCCCATTCTCTCAAAAGTCCAATAAGCCCGCCCCGAACCGGGACTCATCAAGCCAAGTATCGGCGATGGAGACCGCTGAGGAAACTACTGCCGTCCCCGATACGGAAGACAACACCCCCCATCATTCAGCAGATCCCATATGTGCGGCACTATATGCCGAAACACATGTTTCCGCGCCTCCATCGGCTACCGGCTCCAACAAATGCCCCATACGTTTCCTAGACCAGCATTCTCCGGAAGAGGTCGCAAGATATTTTGAGACCCACAAGCATGAAATCCCACGAAGCCATGAAGTATGCGTGAAGCGGTACACGAGGAACGAGGAAGGCGCTAGGAAGTTGGATGCAAAATATGGTAGCATGGTGAGCATGCTACAGCAACTGGGACAGAAGCACCAGCCGATGTTACCTGTGCAAGATGAGATAGAGGAATACGAAGTGGATAAGAGGTCCAACGGACGAGTCGAGAGCTGGGCGAAAGCTGTTAGTGAAGAAGGCGTCGACCCTGCCGAAGCAACGACCAACGTCCCTACCGAGCCTGAAGAAGAGCGCGAAGGACGGTATGATAGGCCGTTGAATGAGGTTAGGGTTGGCGAGTCGCCGAGCCGCCCTTGGGGTATTTCCGTGCCATTCGATTTTCCGCCTGCTCCTCATTACACGGAGAACGACTTACAGGCCTCGCCATCAGCCCCCGCCATTAGCCGCGATTTCGAGGGCCAGGCGCCCGTAGGACGGTGTCCCTTCGGCCACGGCGCAAAAGCGGAAGTTGCAGAAGAACCCGCATCCTCTGATCGAGAGGATATCCCTGAGGCCAGGCCAGCGGGGCAATGCCCATTCAGCCAGAATATGGACCCAGCCGCACCTCTTCCTAAAGACCACCCTGCGGTAACACCGCAAGATTCCGGGTTCGGCGCGACGTACGAGAGCCAGCCGCAGCCGGAACCGGTAGCGCAACCAGCGTTCATAGAGAAGCCCGAGGCTACCACGACGACTGGGAATAATAGCGGACCGCAGATGCTGTTCACAGGGCCTGTGTTTATCGGATACCCTGTTGAGCAGGCGATGGCGTTGATGCAGCAGTGGCAGGCTGGGGCCAATCAGCCGAGATGATGAAGGCAACGAGGCAGAAGGACGCTGCGTTGATTTTTTTGATAGCGATTAGCACTCGATTTATGATATCGGATTGTAGCATGGGTTTTGAGCGTTGATTCTTACGAGGGCTTCTGTGGGGAGAAGACTGGCGCACTTTTTAGCAATGTGCTTAGCTTTTAATGTATATTTCATCAGAATCTGGTGTTTAAAGTGCCTATTCGTAGCTGTACAACAGGAATATGTCTTCTACTTCGTTTATCTCTACATCTCGCTGTCATAATAATGCCGTACAAATCCGAAGCGCTTCTATCGATCTTTTGCCAGGCGATGCTATATCCAACCAACGCCAACCCCAAACACCACTTCAAGCCATCTACAACCATATCTCTACACCCCACCTCCCCGTCTGCCAGCAACCCACCCTCACCTCCCCCCCTCCGTCCCAACAACCCTCGTCTCCTCATCCGTCCAATCATCCCTATACCCCGCATCATCATTATCCCACAAACTAATATCATCCTCCTCGAACCCCACCGGATCCGCCAACCCAACCTGCTCCTCCTCATCCCCCTCCTCCCAGCTCTCCCTCCCATACCCCTCCCCCTCCCCCAGCGCCTCCGCCTCCAGCTCGAGCGCCCGCGCCATCGTGCGCCGGTAAATCACAATCCCCAGCACCGCGCCGAGGATCCCAAAGGTAGCCATGGATACGTAATTCACGATCTTAGTCCCGCGGTCCATTTCGCTGCCCGCTTCGGCGATGGCGGCGAGACGACTGCCCGCGAAGACGTGGATGAGGAGTTTGGGGGTTGAGATTGCGGTCGCGGCGG
This sequence comes from Pseudogymnoascus sp. VKM F-4518 (FW-2643), assembly GCA_000750925.1. NCBI lineage: Eukaryota > Fungi > Ascomycota > Leotiomycetes > Thelebolales > Thelebolaceae > Pseudogymnoascus > Pseudogymnoascus sp. VKM F-4518 (FW-2643). The sequence goes on along the minus strand of JPKC01002276.1, from coordinate 625 downwards.
TGAAGGCTAGTGGGTGCACGGTGGGAAGGGTGGACATGGCGCCGTTGGAGATGCTGTAGGGGAGGGGGCAGAGACGGATCATGACGAGGACTTTTATGCCGTCGTGTTTGAGGATTGACGCGAAGGCTTCGAAGCGCTTATCCTCGCCGACGAGGCGGTGGACGTATTTGGAGAGGATGGTGCGGCTGGCGAGGAAGGAGCAGTAGGAGCCGATTATGTTGGCGCTGGCACAGATGAACCACCCTTTCATGCCGTAGACGAAGCCGGCGATGGTGAGGGCGGTCGTGTACCCGATTACGGGCGGGAAGGCGGTGACGAAGATGAGTGCGAAGCTGATGAGCCAGCCGCCGGGGAGGGCGCGCCATTTCACGGCTATAGGGGCGAGGGCGGCGAAGAGCGATTCGGAGTACACGATGAAGAGGATGCCGATGATGTTGAAGAAGATGAAGAGGCTGACGAAGAGGATGCGTTGGGTGAGGGTCGCGGAGGCCCAGAGGGCGAGGCCTTTGTCTTGCAGGATCTTGGCTTTGCGGAGGAGTTCGTCGGTGAAGGAGGGGGGCGTGGTGAGGGAGCTGCGCCGGCGGTGGGAGGCGGTTGAGCGGAGGCGGCGCGAGAAGGAGGGGCG
>JPKC01002275.1:0-10358 GCA_000750925.1 Pseudogymnoascus sp. VKM F-4518 (FW-2643) | reverse complement strand
ATCTCCCTCCTAATCTCCATCCCCATCCCCATCCCCTCCCCAAACATCCTCGCCCCCAACCCCCTATTCAGCCTCAACATCGCCGTAATATCCACACTCGCAAACACCACATTCCTCACAAAAGGCCCCATATCCAGCCGTCCACCCGCCTCAATATCCCTCTTCCCCAACTCCACGAACCGCCCAAAGGGCGCCACGCACCGCCAGCTCGCGCGCAGACTCTCCCCCGCGAGACTGTTGAGCACGACATCCACCCCGCGACCGCCAGTGACCCGCTTAATCCCAGCCTCGAAACTGACATCGCGACTGCTGAAGATCCGCTCGGAGGGGATCCCAAATAATTCCATGATATGCGCCTTCTTCTCCCCCGTCCCAACTGTGACATACACCTCCGCCCCCAACCTGCGCGCAACCTGTATTGCCGCCTGCCCCACCCCCCCAGCAGCAGCATGAATCAACACTGACTCCCCCGCCTGTATCCTTGCCAAGTGCACCAGGGCATAATACGCCGTGACATAAATAATCGGGAACCCAGCCGCGGTCATGAAATCCATATCGTCCGGGATCCGCACCACCGTGTCCCCCGGATTCCGCATCACCGTCGCGAAACACCCGAGACACCAGACCGCCACGCGATCACCGGGCGCTACGTGCGTCACCCCGGCACCGACCTGGGTCACGATCCCCGAACACTCGTTGCCGAGGTAGTTGTCGCTCAGCTCGCCCATCGCGATGAGGATGTCGCGGAAATTCAGCCCGACGGCGCGGACGCTGATTTCTACCTCCCCTGCCGCCATTGGCACGTTAGCGCCCACGCTGGGGTCGTCGGAGAAGTAGAAGGAATCTAGACTCCCCACCCCGTCCAAGGCCAACTTCAGCGGTCGGCCGGGTTGAACGAGTTGCTCCGCCCGAGGCTTCAGCGCGGCGGATCCAGTGCGCGTGGCGATGTACTTGTTGAACGCGTCATCCTCTACCATGCGCTTGACATGCAGAATCCCATTCCGTTCCGAGAACTCGCGATCACTCACCCCCTTCGCCTCGCCCCTCACAAACGTCTGTCTAAACACCCCAAACAGGAGATCCACAACCTGCTCAGCTGGAAGTCTATAATCCGCATCCAAATCGACAGTCACGCACGGGAACCCCTCCTCCTCCGCCCTCAAACTCCTCGCCAACCCCTGAAATATCGATAGTTCAGGCTTACTACTCCTCCCCGCGATGCTCCCGCGCGTAATCCAGAGTAATCCAACAGGCTCCCTCGTCAACCGCTGCAACTGCGCGAAATCCCCCGGCATCACCTCAGCAAGCACGCTCGCATCCAGCTCAGCGAGACAAATCACTATCTTCCCCCTTAACTCCGTCCGCGCCAGCCCCGCAAACGTCACAATCTCCACCCCGATCCCGTGGCCCCCTAACGCCGAAGTAGTCGCGTCGAGCAGCTCCGCGGCTGCGGATCCGCCACCGGAGGGCGCGACGAGGATGACGTGGAGAGAGAGCGGGAGTGCGAGGCCCGCGATAGCGACGTCGTCGCTCTTGAGAACCGACGCGACCATCACGCTCGTAACATGCGCCCTCGCATCCAACACATCCGGCACGCTCGCCTCCAGCGCCCCAAACCCATGCCGTCCCAACACATCCTCCCACATATGCTCCTGCATCGGCGGCTCCGGGCGATTCAATATCATCTTAGCAGAGAGATGCAGATTCGTCGGCTCGAGCAGTATCAGCTTTCCCCCCGGCCTCAACAGCGCCCTCACATTCGCCATCGCCCCTTCAACATCCTCCACCCCACCCAGCGAATTCGCAGCGATAATAACATCAAACACCCTCCCCCCAAAGCCCTGCGCCCCGATATCCCCCTGGATATCAAGAACACGCGTCTCAAACAGGCTTCCCCACTTCGCGAACCGCTTCGTCGTCGCCGCGAACGAGTCGGGGGAGGCGTCGGAATACGTATACGCCTTTACCTTCGGATACCTGTATTTCGCGCACCCATCCAGCGCATCGAGCACCACACCCGTCGCGTCCCCCGTCCCCGCACCGAGCTCAAGGTACTCCAGATCAGGATACTTATGCGCCAACATCGTCAAGTACCGCTGCATAGCCGCATACGTCCTCGGCACCCCCAACGCCGTCGCCAAGAACTCCCCTCCCTCCCCCCCCTCCCCACGGAGCGCCTCGGGATCCACCTCCCCCCTCAAAACAGCAGGCATCGCCCTCCCCATCCTCACCAGCAACCTCGCCTCCGCGTCCTCCTCCGCGCCCGCAAAATCAGAAATAAGATTATGCACCCTCTCCAGCGTCTCGAACTCCTCCAGCTTCCCCCAAAGCGGGGTCTGATACTCCGCCATCCCCGCGCGCACATCCTCGCGCTGCTGAAGGAGAAACTCATACATCCCCTCCATCCCGGGACTCACCTCATCAGCCCTCACATCCCGCAGCGCAGCATCGCAGAACCACCACGCTACTACCTCGATGTCCTCGCGGCTCGCTGCGGGAACACCACGAGGCGATGTAGCCCGCACGGCTGCGCTGCGGAGGACGCGCAGCATCTGCAGGTCGGAGAGGAGATCTACATCTGGCTCCCACACCGCGGTCCCGCAGTGCTTGCGCACCACGTCTGCTTTGCCCCCGCCGCTAATCGCCGTACACTTCATCCCTTTGATCTTGACCACCGCCTCCCCCCCTAGAGGATCGAACACCGTAATCCCCGCCACCGCCTCGCGCACACCTTTAAACGCCGCCGAGGCGCAGGCACGGAACTCGTACCCGGCTTCGCTGGCAATCGCGCTGGCGAAGGATAACTCCTCGATAAACGTCGGCACGAACGGCTCGTGCACCGCGCTGCCCATGTCCCCCTGCGACAACGCGGGGATGATCATCTGGATGAACCCATCCAGCGTGGCCGGGTGCACGAGGGATGGGTACTCGAATTCCATCGGCATGGTGGCTTTAGTATCTGGCACCGCGACGCGACCGACTGCCATACCGCCGCCGGTGGAGACAGACGTGATGACCCGGAAGGAGGGGCCGTACCAGAGCCCGCCCGCGGCGAGGGCGTCGTACATACCCCCCACATCGCCCTTGCGTGCACACGCCCGCTCCGCCCTCGCCATCTCCGCTTTGGCAGCGCGCTCTCCTTCTTCAAACTCATCCGCCCCCACCATCTCCGGGGTCGTCGTAGGCGCAGCTGCGACATCCGCACCAACACCACCATCCGCACCCGCAACACCACCACCACCAGCAGTCGCAGTCGCAGCAGCCGCGAAATCCACCCCCACAACCCCGCGACAATGCTCCTTCCACCCCCCCTCCCCATACGAAAACACCCTAAACTCCCTCCACGCCCCCGAGCTCCCCACCTTACTCTCCGGCTCAGGGCGCATACTAAACACCGTCTCCACGCCCTCCTCACTCTGCGGCACCACCAGCGCTCTCGAAATCGCCAAGTCCCGCACCGTAAACCCCCTCACCACTCTCCCCACCGGTAACGGCGTGACGGATAACACCTGCGCAGCGGCCTCGAGAGCCATGCACACGTACCCCGCCGCCGGGTAGATGACCGTATCCTGCACCTGATGATGTTTAAGCCAGGGCAACTCAGACAGCCTCACGAAATTCCGCCACGTCGGCTCAGTAGGGTTCCAATCCGTAGACTGCGCGCCGAGGATATCAGTGCGCGGAAACGGACGCAAGCGGTAATCGAGCGAGAGCCGCGACTCGGACCAGTACCTCGTACTGTGGTTCCACGCGTAACTGGGCAAATCCGCAAGCGCAGCGAGCGGGTTGGGGGGCGGGAGGGCGAAGTTGGCGGTATGTACGTCTACGCCGTGACCCGACGCGGAGAGGGAAGCAGCGAGCGAGAGCATCGTCTCTGCGCCGTCTTTGCTCCGTAACAGCGCGGGCAGGTACGTAATCCCCGCCTTACTCAACCCCGTCGACGCCGCTAGGATCTGCTTCACCGGCCCCCCCAGCGCTGCATGCGGTCCGAGTTCAACGAGGATATTGACCGCGCCCCCCCTTGCGCGGCGCTGGCCCTTCTTCTTCCCCTTCGGCTCGGGGGTGCAGAGGTGCGCGAGCGCGGCGGAGAATTGCACGGGGGACACCATATTCCGGACCCAGTAATCGGCATCTAGCGCCTCATCAGCCGCCGAGCGCGACGTTACGGAGGAGATCATCTCGATTGGCCAGCGCTGCCCGGGGGGCGTAACAGCCAGGTCCGAGAGATCGGCACGGTAGGCGGAGGCGATGGAATGCATATGCTGCGAGTGATACGCCGTATCCACGACCAACCTCCTCGCAAACACGCCATCCGCTTCCAACCTCCCCTGCAGCGCCTCGATCGCCGCCTCATCCCCCGAGACAGTAACGCTCCTCGGGCTATTAATACACGCCACCACCACCCGTCCCAGCGCGGGTTTAACACCATCCACGTACCCCCGCGCGGCAGCTTCATCAAGCCCAACAGCCATCATCCCCCCCCGCAACCCCAGCGCAGAAACGCGCGCCGAGTGCACCCCGCGGAAATACGCAACCTGCAGCGCCCCCTTCAGCGAAAGCGCACCAATCGCATACGCCGCCGCAATCTCCCCACTCGAATGCCCAACCACGCGCGCGGGATGCACACCCCACGCGCTCAGCAGGTCAGCGAGGGCGATCTGCAGCGCCGTACACAGCGGCTGGCTGATGGCGGCTTCATTAATGCGGGTCTGCGATTCTGGTCTGCACAGCTCGGTGAGGAGAGACCAGGGTGCGCCGAGGGAGGCGAGGATGGCGTCGGCGTTTTGGAGGACGGCTTTGAAGACGGGGTAGGCGAGGAGGGAGCGGCCCATGCCGGCCCATTGGGCGCCTTGGCCTGTGAAGACGAAGCCGAGTTTTGGGGTGGAGGCGGCGCGGCGGAGGGGTTTGAGAGTGGTTGCCTCGAGCTTGGTAGCCAGCTCGGCGACAGATGAGGCCACAACAGCCACAGTCCAGGGGAGTGTCGTACGTCGTGTATGTAGCGTGTAGGCGAGGTTGTCGAGGTAGGTCGTATCTGTATCTATAGTATTAGTAGGAATCGTCGCGAGATGCTCCGCAAAGCTCTTCGCCAGCGTAACAGCAAGTTTCTCCTCGTTAGCCGAGATCTTAAAGATGCGCGGTCTTGCCGGGGCGGAGGACGCAAGAACCCCCTCCTCCTCCATAATCTCCTTCCCCCCCATCAACATCGGCCGCCCCCTCCCCTCCCCAAGCATCGACCTCTCCACCGTCCTATGATTCCCCCTCAACCCCCTACTCCTCAAATAATGCAACGCATCATCAACAATAGCATGACAGTTCGTCCCCCCAAACCCAAACGAATTAATACTCGCCCTCCTCAACCCCTCCGTCGGCCACCGCACCGGCTCCGTCGGCACCCGGATCCTCCACCCCTCAAAATCAATCGCCGGATTCCCCTTCTCAAACCACAAATTCGGCAGCACAACCCCACGCTCAAGACTAAGCACCGCCTTAATCAGCCCCGCGAGCCCCGAGGCGCCCTCAAGGTGTCCAATATTCGTCTTCACGCTCCCCACAAACAACTTCCCCTCCTCCCCCGGCCCGCGGAACTTCCCAAGCGTCGCCCCAATCGCAGACGCCTCGATCGGATCCCCCGCCGCCGTGCCCGTCCCATGCGCCTCAAAATACCCCGTAGCAGCCGGGTCGCAGCCCGCCTGCTCATACGCCGTTTGAATGAGCTCCGCCTGCGCTTCTTTCGAGGGGAGCGTCATCCCCGCCGTCTTGCCGTCCTGGTTCGACGCCGTGCCGCGGATGACGGCGCGGATGGTGTCGCCGTCGCGGAGGGCGGCGTCGAGGGGTTTGAGGATCAAGGCCGCCATGCCCTCGCCGCGGGCGTAGCCGTTGGCGCGCTCGTCGAAGGTGAAGCATGTTGAGTCCGGGGAGAGGAAGTGCATGTTGCTCATGCCGACGTGGATTTCCGGGTTGATGAGCGCGTTGGTTGCGCCGACGATGGCGACGCGCGATTCGCCTGCGCGCAGGGATTGGCAGGCTAGGTGGACGGCTACGAGACTGCTGGAGCAGGCGGTGTCGACTGTTAGGGAGGGGCCCTTGAGGTTGAAGCAGAAGGATATGCGATTAGAGAGGATGGCGGGGACGATTCCCACCGAGTGGTATTTCGGGGACAGCTCCATGTCCCGCTTCAGGAGGCCGTCGTAATCGTCAGTGAAGCAGCCGACATAGCAGCCCGTATCAGAGCCGTCAAGATCCGCCAGCGTGATCCCAGCGTTCTCCATAGCTTCATAAACGACCTCCAGCAGAATCCGCTGCATAGGGTCCATACTCTTCGCCTCAGCAGGAGAAATCGAGAAGAAGCGCGCATCAAACGTAGCTATATCCTCCTTCAGGTAATGCCCACCTTTTAAATTCATCTATAATCACCCATTAGTCCTCATGTCACACCACCAAAAAAAAACCAAAGTCCCAAAAAACTCACAGAACCACTCCGATCAGCATCCGGATGATAAAACGCCTCGGCATTAAACCGATCTTTCGGAACCTCCGTCCGCGCATGCCGCTTATTATACAACATCTCCCACAGCTTCTCCGGACTCGTCGCCTCCTGCGGAAACCTACACCCCATCCCCACAATCGCAATGGGCATGCACTTATCCTCGCCCTCCCCCTCCCCCTCTCCATCCTGCACCCCCCCGCCCGCGCCATCATTCACCGACGACCCCGGCGTCAGCACCTCCGCCACCCGCCGCCGCTGCTCCTCCTCATCGAGCAGCGTCTCCTCGCGCAGCGGCGCGCTCAGCGGGGGGGTGTCGGGGGCATATGGCAGGACGGGGCGGCGGTGGATGAGCCGCGGGGAAGAGGTCGAGGCGCTTGTGTCGGTCCCCGGGCTGGGGCCGAGGGAGCGCGCTTCCAGAAGGTCGACGCGCGTGTCGAGGCGCTGAGAGAGAGAGGCGAGGGCCGCTTCGACGTCGAGGGCGAGGGCGCGGAGGGAGGGGTGCGCGGGTGCCAGGGCGGGCATGGCCGCGGCGTGCGTATGTGTGTGTATGTCTGCGTGTGCAGTTTGTCGGTGGGGGGGAGAGAGGGTTTGAGGACGTCTATGGCGTGGCCATCAGGCGGCGGCGAGGCGGGGATCCGGAGTTCGGGAGGGCGTGGTGGGGGAGGTTGTGTGTAATTCCGCTGGTGCCGCTGGTAGTGTAGTAATTGTAGTCGTGGTGGTGGTTGTGATGGTCGAGAGAGTGTCGGTGGAGGAGTAGTAGCAATGCGGGGAAGGAAACATGCTTCGAGGGCGTGTTTCTCGTCGAGTGTCGTTCAAGGGGAGGTCGTCTTGTTCTGTGGGAGAAGGCGAGACAGCGATGATCTTATCTGCGGGAGCGAGGGAGGTGCGTGGGGAGGGCGTGGGCTGCTGGGCTGGACTGGACGAGGAGGTGGACCTTGGTGGTTTTCTTGGGCTGGGCGCGACGGGGGGGTCCGGCGGAAAGTCGAGGAGTGATTATATTTTGCAGTGGAGTTAGTGGCAGGAGCAGGAGATGTGCGTGCGCGGCAAGGTACAGTGGATGCGTCGGGATTGGATTTTTGGACTTGGGCTGGTACGGGATGGGGATGGGATGATGGCTTGGTATGGATTATTATGGCGCTGGAGCGGCTTGGTATGGATGGGATGGCTTGAGATAGTTTGGAATAGGACGGCTTGGTATGGCTTGGTATGTACGGGAAGGGAACGACATGGGACTGCTCACACGCGTAGAGTGACGGGGTGACGGGATTGTCGGTATCTGCAGCACGAGGGAAGGGAGGCCGTGTGGTGGTAGTGGTGGTAAGTGGGGACCCGGGGAAAGTACGGGAGTACTCGCAGACGAGTCGAGTCGAGTAGTCGAGTAGTCGAGTACTGGAGGGGCCAGGGCCAGAGTCGGGTCAGGAGAAAAAGAAAAAGAAAAAGGGCCAGCAGACCAGACCAGACCAGACCAGCAGGGCGGGGGTTTGAGGGGGCTTGTTCGAGGAGTTCCAGGAGTTCGGGGAGTCCATCCAGTGAGTCCGGTCGGTCTAGCCCAGGCACAACAGAGAGAGAGCACAAGTCGTATGCAGAGGTATGGATGGTATGGTATGGTATGGTATCCGTATGTCGAGAGACCAGTCAGCTGGTGGTTGGTCGTGGGTGGATGGAGGTGGATAGTGGTCTAAAAGGGTTCAGAAGGGAGTGTTAGCGGCGAGAAGAAATGGATAGAGGAGTGAGTGGCAATGAGTAGTAAGAAGGTAGTAAGTAAGTACTGTACCGTGGATGAAGAATGTGGTACTCTTACTCCTCCCTCCTCGTACTGAAAAGAGTAGTTTTGTGTACAGAGTACTCTTCTGGGCTCTCGTGGTGGAGTCGTGGGTGGTGGATGTGGTGGTGGAGCACGTTTTTGGTGGAGTTTTGAGCTATCCCAAGCGGGAGGTATGTCCGAGAACGGGTATGATGAGCAGCAGGGACGGTTTTCGGTAGTGGTGGTGGGGATTGAAAGGGGATTGAAGAATGGGATTTGAAGGGATGAGAGATTTGGTATTATGTGTAGTTCTAGTTGTATATACAGATGATCAATGAGGTTGTAGTATGTATGGTATGTATGTGTATGTGTATGTGTATGTGTATGTGTATGTGTATGTATGGTATATAGTATATAGTAGGCATGTTATTGTTGTATATTACAAACCCATGAAACGCGCAGAATGAGGGGAATGACGATAATGATGGGGGATGGATGGAACGGGGATGGGATGGGCAAGGGGAGAAAAGAAAAAGGGTAAGGGGACGGAACGACACACGAAGCGAAGCGAAGAAGGGGAAGGTGGTTGTGGTTATTATTGGTTAGTGGGAGTAAATAATCACAGTAAACAAAATAAATTCGGTACTTGGTTCTGCATGTGCCTGGCACGATTGGAGTGATAGTCTGGTACGGAGTTCAGGTACAGGGAGATGCATGTGCAGGTATCGGTACTTAGGGTTTAGGGTTTTGATGATGATGGAGGAGGAGCCGAGGTGGTGGGTGGTGGGTGGTGGGTGGTGTAGATCTGTGTATGGACTGGTTCTTTGTATGAATGATGATTGGGTATAAAGTAGATTTGTATGGTAGAGACGGGATTGATAATGATGATGAATTTTAGTAATTAGGTGATTTGTATTGGCCATCTCTGTTCTTCTTCTTCTTTGTTACTCCTGAATTAACGGCACGGGCAACGGGCAATGGGGCACAGACACAGGACTGAACACGGCATATGCGGGTACGGTTACGGCGGTACGGCACAGTCCCGTTGAAGGTGGTGGTGGCGAGTACGAGTATTGTACTACTGTACTGTCGAATATGACCTGTCGGATTGTCTGTACATATAAGTATACAGACAATAAGTAGTATACAGACAGGAAGTGTATATATAGTACATAGATGGCAATGCGAAACGCGTCGTCTGATGGACTGTGCAGTGATGATGATGATGATGATGATGCTGATGATGATGATGATGATGGACTGTGCATCACTGTAGTATAGACACTGTAGTATAGAGTGCATCGATCTACAGTGCAGGATGTGTGAGATGGGTATGTATGTATGCAGAATGTGATAGTAGTACTCCATCTATTGTTGGTATGATCGGTATTATCGGTATTGTTAGCTCTGTTGGTTTTTGGTTCTGTCGCTTCACAACTCCCATGCGAACCACTCTGTACACTCCAGCTTCACACCTCCCTTCCTTGCTCACTCACTCAGGGTTACCTACGCGCATGGGTATATACTCCCCAATCCACCGCCGTCCCAGCTATCCGAGTGCGACCCGAACACCAGGACCGTGGTTGCAGGTATTGTACGAGAGAGTATGGAGAACTATATGTGCTGCTGTGTGTGTGACACGGCTGATGCTGTGATACTGCCGTGCAGGGTCGCAGTTGATGGTATACTTAGGGTTGTACTGTGCTACAGTGTCGTGTGTAAAGAAGGAACAACTCTGCCATGCCATGCGATCGATGCTATGGTATCACCGAGAGCTGTACGGTACGTCGCTTGACAAGATCCTGTAGGTCGCTGACGGGTGGATGGATGCTGTACTTCAATTGACCACGCGGTGGTATCACTTAACGTCGTACCATCGTGCACAGCGATTGATATCCGAAGCTCACATCGATCAATACTGCCGTACCATCGACATACTCTCTCCTACAATACAATACAACACAACCCAGCTCTCCTCTAAATTACTCTGCTGTATCACACATATACACACACACACCCACACCCAGCCCAACCACGTGCTCCCCCCTCCCATCATCCCCTGATCGCCATACCATAGCATCCCAACCTCCATCCTCTCCTCTCTCCATGGATCCCCCCCCCCCCCCC
>JPKC01002273.1:0-12514 GCA_000750925.1 Pseudogymnoascus sp. VKM F-4518 (FW-2643) | reverse complement strand
GGGGGGGTGAACTTTCCAAGGGGTTTGTTTACAAGCGGTCACCCCCAACTCCAACACCCAACTTCGCTATCATAAATTCACCCACAACATCCAACAACTTCTTTCAACTGTTTTACTTCAAGTCCAAAGATTGATATTTCTTCTAGATACTTTACTTCAACTTTTCTTCAAGTCCAAAGGTTGATCATAACAATATGCTCTCAATTCCAGTCACAACATTCGAGTCCATTTGAGAAACCCAATTCTTCGAGCAAGCATTCTTCAAGCCCAAGGATTGCTCTCAGCAGTTCTTCTTTGCTCTTACTGCTACTCACAAGACTCAAATAGTATGTGAGAGCTCTTCCAGCTGTTTTGTACCAAGTCTAAAGTTTAATTTTAGCAATTCGCTCTCAACACACAGATCAAGTCTGATTTCGACCATTCCCTCTCAATCCCCTCACAACATCGGAGTCTTACCTTAAGAAATTATTCCAACAACATTCATTCAAACCCAAAGATTGGAATCAGTAGTTCGTCTTCGCTCACAAGCTTTCCACAAGATCGGAGTTGTGTTCAACAAAGTTTTCCAGCGACCTTGCTCCAAACCCAAAGTTTGGTTCTTTCCAAGAACCTTGCAACAGATCCAAAGATTGATATCAGCAATTCTTCTTTGCTCTCAAAGCTATATACAAGATCGGACCCGTGTTCAAGAAACTCTTCCAGCAGTTTGACTATAAGTCTAAAGATTGTATCAGCAATTCCTCTATTCACCAACGCCATTCACTAGATCGGATTCGTGTTCGACTCCTCAATACTTGAGAAACAATTCACAGAATCAGAGTCTTGTCTGATAAATTCAACCAACAACTTTGTTGATTTTCCAAGATTGATCTTAGCAATTCAATAACAATGCCTGTCACAAGATCGGAAAAGCGCCAGAGGGCGTCATCTGAGCAGTCTGCACTTCTTTCAAACAACCTTGCTCAAACCTCAGAGCCCGGACCGAGCAATTTTACCTCACGTCCCAACAAGCGTTCAAAAAAGCTCCCTCCAGGTTCGGATGTGTCACCAAGCAACGACAACGCCGTCACCACTGATCCAAAGTCGGACACGAAATTCACTGCACCGCCAGAGGAGCCAAGAAGGAGAAGTCTCCGTTCATGCGTGACCTCAAGCAACAAACCCGATGTTGCTCACGCCCCAGAGATTGAATCTGGCAAGACTATGTCACGTTCAGAGAAGCGTTCTGAGCAGCGTCGCTTGAAAAAGCTTCAATCACGTTCGGACGTATCCTCAAGCAACAACAACACTGTTGCGTCTGCTCTGAAGTCGGACCTAAGTTCTCTTATATCACAAGAAGAATCACGCCTGAAAAACCTTCGTTCACGTTCATACGTGTCTTCGAGCAAGATCAACACTCCCACGCCTGCTCCAAAGCTAGACATGAGGTCCTATAACCCACAAGAGACGGGCTCTAAAAAGATCCGTTTAACTTCATACGAGAGTGCGGCCAGTCAAATAGTTCTTCCTGACACACTGGAGGAGATGAACTACGGCCCACGAGGAGAGGTAGGAGGGAAAGAGCTTCTTTCAGGTTCAAGCAGATCTTCGACTAAAAGGGGCAATCGTTCACCTAGCCCGGCGGCGGACATGCGCTTCACTTCGCCCCAGGAAGACTCAACACGCCCAAAGAAGAAGTCTCGCCTTCTTGAGACAGCCACTGATGAAGATGCCCAAAGCCTTGAATCTTCATCACGTAATGCCTCTTCTGGCCTCAAGATACACTTGAAGAAGCCTGATCCTGGTCCTACATTGTCCCTGGGCAACTCTGCTCCATCTTCCGAGGGCATCTCTACTCCATTTTCAGAGAGCCTGCCTGCCTCTACCCCATTTTCACAGGTCACGCCTGCCCCAGGCTCAGAGAACCTGTCTTCTCCACTTTCAGAGAGCAAGTCTGCTCCATCTTTTGAGGGCAATCCTACTTCATATTTCGAGGAAAACGTTAGTCGATTATCCATGAGCAATTCTGCTCTATTAGCTAAGAGAAACTCTTCTCGATTGTCCGAAACCACCTCTGCTCCATACTCAGGGCCGTACTCGAACAAAAGTGCAACACCCCACCCAAAAACCTCCACAGATGGTATACCTTCCACCCCAAAATACAAGCTCAAATATGCTACCCCAAAGGCGGACTTCGAGGATACCATGCTCACCGACGACCTTTCCCCGGAAAAGCAGGATAAATACCGCGCCGAGCGGGAGAAAGAGCCTCTGCGCGTCGCCGACCAGCAGAAGCTACTCACAACGATGGATGACTTCAGAAAAGGCTTCAAAGACTTGCTGACCCACATCCGCGCGCCCAGGAAGAACAGCCATAACAAGAAGAATCCCAATGAGCACATGTTCGCGCTCAAGCTGAGCCCACAGCTCTGTCTCATGGCACCATCTCAGAGGCACATTGGGATCTATATGAAGGACGCGTGCTTTGAATCAACCAGCGAGGATATGGTAACCTGGGTGATGGGGGTGTTGATGGACGTTGTGAAGAGTGATGGCTTGGCGTGGGGCCCGGTTGCGGTTGAGTTGAGGGAGGGTGGCCCGCTTGGGAAGGTGTCGAACTGGGGGTTTAACCTGGGGTGTCCGCACAATCTGGAGACATGCTTTATCAACACCAACGTCGAGATCCTGCTTTGCAGGAAGACATTCTCTGCGGTGATCACCTACCACCACCAGTGGAAGTGTGTAAGTTTTCCCCTTTATTTTCAATCTCGTATCCCCTATTCCGATCCCACAGCTTCCTTCTGAACTTCCATTCCCCCCAGCCCCAACCTATAAAACCTTGACATCGATTCTTCAGCTTTACTAACTGCCACAGGCTGGTCAGTACGAGGTCCCCTCGGGGGACATAACCGACGTGTTTCAGGAGCCACGTCAGGTCCGTACTGGCCACACCACCACTGGTGGTGGTAGGCCGATCCAGGTGGGCGCCGGCGAGTCCGGGTATGGCTCGGGCCGCTATACCCCTCTCGCCGGGCCCCAGTTCTCGCATGCCACCGCAGCGGCTTTTACTCCTGGTGGCGCCCACCTCGTCAACGGTCGCCGTATCGCTCCCTCTCTGGCCGACTACCTCCCCGCCAACCCGTACTCGTCTCCCTACTCGTCTCCCGTGCGCGCCCCTGGTCTCCCTCCTCCTCAACTCCCCTACGGCAGCGGCATCTACGACTACCTCATCGACCCGGCGCTCTTCACCCCACCACTCCAGCAGCAAGCGTTCGCCCCCCTCGACCCGGCCTTCGCTCCTCTCGCCCCGGTTTTCGACACACCCCCGCAGCAGCCCGAGTCCGACCCCTTCCAGCCGCTCTATCAGTGGGTGCAGGAAGACATCCCCGACTACTTCAACGCCTGGACCGATCCCCCTTCTCCGGTTCAGCAGTTCACTTACCCGGACCCAGATGTCGCGACGGACGACTACGTCGCGAACTGGGTTGGGGCTAAGCTGAACCTGCCTATTGAGCCGGAGGGGGGGGCGGTGTCTGCTGCTGCTCCCCCGCTGCCGGCGCCAATGCCGGTGCAGCCTGTGGTGGTGGCCGGGCCGAAGAAACGCGTCAGGAAGAGCCGCGCCAAGGGGAAGGGTGTCGCTGGTGCCGCTGCTGGTGCGGCTCCTGCTCCTCCGGTCCCGACGATGGAGACTCCGAAGGCGGCAATGACGATGATGGAGATGATGACGACGATCCCGGCCTCAGCCCCAGAACCCGTGGTCCTCGGCCCCTCCCCCTCAGAAACCCTCGCTGCCCTCCAGACCGCTGCGGCCATGTCGCCCAGTATCCCGATCCCAGCCGCGTACCGGCACGTGTGGTTCTTGAACGGGCGGGGGAGGGTGTCGAAGACGCGGGATAACAACCCGAGGTGTCGGCGATGCAGGAAGAGGCATTGGGCTGTGAGTTCCCCCCATTTACTTTCTATTCCCCCTCCCATTCCCCCAGAGCCTGGCTTCTGATTTCGGTTTCCCGGCACTCCCTTGCCGATGTTGGGAGCCGAAATGTGTTGGGATTTATTGTGTCAAGTTCCCCCTGAGATGGATGGAGAGATGCTAACGGGTAATAGGCGTGCAGCAGGGGGCAGCCCTGCGACGAGTGCGCCAAGGACAATGCGGTGTGCGTGTACGGGCCTGGGGTGGGGCCGGAGGAGGAGGAGGAGAAGAGTCGTTGAGTGCAGTGTTTTTGTTTTCTGTGTTTTTGTATATATAGTATCGTTTTCTTCTTTCTGCGTTTATGTATATAGTAGCGTTTTCTTCTTGCGGCGTTGTCTGTATTCGTAGCTTGCGTTCTTTGTCGGCTTGCTTTTTGTCTTCGGCTTTCGGTTCTTGATTTCGGTTTCTGTTTTCGGGTTTTGATTTCGGTTTGTGGAGGGACGGTTGAGGGAGAGGGATGGAGATGGGGAGAAGCGCTGAGTCGCTGGGCAGATTCACCGAATGTCAGAGATTTACTGTAATTGCCCGTGCCTCCCCACGACCTCAGTGAAATAATATCTTTCATGAGTTATATATACTTGTATTTCTAACCCCACACACCCCCAACACCCCCCCAACCAAAACACAAACCCAAAAGAGCTCTTTCCCAATCTATACAATCTACAACATAATCAAGCTCACCTCCTCAAAATCCGGCGGATTCCTCCCATACATCACCCTCCCCTTCCCATCCAACGCCGTCCCCCGGTTCGTAATCCAAATATTCCCCCGTCCCACCCGCTCCGTCCGTCGCACCTCCTCATCGCTAACCCCCAGCCCATCACGCGGTAACCACACATTCGGCCTCTTCGCCCTGAGCGCCTCGTGCTGGAACGCCACGCGAACAAGCGCGTCGCGCTCATCGGGGGTGAGGTCCTCGATTTCGTCATTGTAGCCGCCGAACAGCGCTTCTCCCATCAGCTGCTGCGCTTCAACATCCTTCCGTCGCCGGCGTCGCGCGCGCTTCGTATCAGGATCCCCAAACGTCGCAGCACCAAGAGTGCGTGCCCCGCGCGTGGCCCATGTAGCGCCATTGCGGAGTGGGTTGAGTGGGTTGAATGTCCCGCCGTTGCCGGACTTGGCAGATTGCGAGGTGCGGAGTTTGCGGAGCTCGATGTCGTCGTCGTGGGATACGGGGGTATCTGGGACGGCGCGGGTGTTGCGGGCAGCGCCGTCGTCAATGTCGTCCTCCGAGTCATCGTCGTGGTCGGATTCGAGGAGGCGAGCAGCTTGTGCGCGTTCGAAAGCTTCGTCGCGGAGGACGGCTTCGTCTTCGAGGGTTATGGCCAGGTGCTCGTAGAGTGGGCCGAAGGACTGGTTGAGGAGGAATTGGAAGATGGCTGTTAGGGCCATGACGACGATCATGATGATTGCTTGCGGGAAGCAGGCGGTGTTGTTTTCCGCGTCGCGGACGAGGAAGAAGAGGCCGATGAGGCAGAGTTCCATGACGTAGAGGCCGACGAAGGTTTGGTTGATGGCGCGCGGGTAGAGGAGACCGCCTGTGTCTTCGGTGTGGCGGTACACGTAGAGCATGCAGTAGCGGTTGGCGATCCAGAGGACGGTGAAGGTGATGATGGCGAACACCATAATGAGGGGCGCGACGGTGGAGTAAATGATGGCGATGCACGCGAAGTTGGTGTAGGTCGGGAAGTAGGTACCCCAGTGTACAGTCGATAGGGAGGTGTTACGCTTCCACTTCTGGCGCGCCGTGTTGTCGAATAGCTTGGGCATCAATATCCACATGATGAGCGTGCCGACCTGCAGCAAACTACCCGCGCTGGTTGACAGCGCCTGGATGATCATGTACGAGAAGAAGTAGTTGGAGGCCTTGGGCAGGTTCTGCGCCAGCAGACCCGGGATGGATGTGACGTCCGCGATGCCAGCGAGCGTGGCGAACGTACCGCTGGCGATGGAGACAACGAGGAAGACCTGCACGAACAGGAAGAAGAAGTAGTAGTTCTGCACCGACAGCTCGCGCAGCTTTCCCGTTTGGTTGCCTTGCAGCGTCGCCAGGTTGTAGAACACCAGAGGAGGCAGAATCATCAGCAGCGCCAGGACAACGGCGGGCAGGATACCCGCGACGGCTTTGAGCGCAGTCTCCGCCCCACGGAGAAACGAGAGCCAGTGGTACTGCCTGATCAGTTCAGGGATGTTGCCGAGGAGCGCAGTGGCGGAGACAGGAATAGCCCAGAGAATACACATCCCCGCGACGGCCGCGAAGATGAAGAAAGTCCGCAGCCACGCTTCCCACCATTTAATGGACATGTTTCCCCAGATGACATCTGTGGGCGAGACTTCGACCATGCGGGGGGCCATGTGCTTCGGGATGTGGTGGCTGACGGCCTGAACCGCCATGTGCGCGGCGATCTGGTGGTTGAATTGGATGAATGCGGAGTTCATCTTTGGGTAATCCTCGGAATGTTCCTGGTCGTACTCGATCTCGATGTTGAGACGCGCGAGTTCCTCGCGGCACCAGTAGATAGTGTCGACCTTCGTGTTGACCCAGGGGAAGATGTACGGCAGGATGCCAATACCGAAGCGCGGCAGGCGGTGCGTGCTGCGGTCCTTTTTCTTGACATACTTCGCCCACAGCGCGTTCTCCTCGTCCTCCACATAGTCCGGGTCGATATGCGGCGGGTACTCGTGATGCGGCCCCTCGTCATTCGTGAAGAGAGTCTTCATGGGCGCAATGATCTGCTGTCCGCCACTCGTGACCATCTGCCCAAAGTTCCTCTTCTGGATATATTCATCCCTCTCGAACCCATGAGGCACAGGCGACGCAAACCCCCCGCTCGGGCCCTTCCAGAACTTCCACCAGCTGTTCTTCATCTCATCCGAGTCGTTGGTCCCATCACCGCCACCGAATCGATAAGGGATATTATCGAGCTCTGGCCCTTTAACGCCGCGGTGCTCACCAAAGCCCCTCGGTGTATCCGGCGTCTGCCCAAAACTGACATCTCGCGGCGGGATGTTTATTTGCGTCTCGATCGCCTCCGCAAAATGCGTTTGGCTGCTGTTGCTATTATTCGTCGACCTCGAGTGCGACGAGTTCAGCCTCATGTCCGGGCTGCGATCAATCTGCACAAACCCATTCGTCGACTCGATCTGGCCTTCAAACCCCTTCCCCGCGTTCTTCGCACCCCCCACAATTGTCCCTCCCACATTCTTCGTGCCCTCCACAATCGTTCCCCCCGCCTTCCCCACAAGCCCGAGCCCACGCCCAAACTGCTTCCCCATTGCAGCCAAACCTCCCATCGCAGTCTGCTTCTCCACCACGCGACTCTTGCGACGATTTCCCTCCTCAATCGCATCCTCGACCGTATGTACAACTTGGTTGATATCACCCGACGTGACACCCTCGCCCCTCGCAATCGCCGCGGCCGCATCCTCTGCGTTCTTCGCGCGCCGCGCCCGCTCCTCCTTCGAATCATGATGTCCCGTCTTGCGCTGCATGGCCTTTTCCTCCTTCTCGGCCTGTTTCAGGTGCGCCTTATTGCACTTGCGGATCAGGGACGTCTCGGCGGCTTCGAGCATGGACACGATGCCCTCGCGACGACGCACCTTCTCCAGTAGCGCGTCGTAGTTGCGGTTAATCCAGATATTGCGGATTCCGCCAGGGAAAACGTCATAGAGTCCACTGAGGGCCTCGACGGTGAGCCATTTGTCCGGGATGGCGGTGACAAGGACAGTGGTTGCCGAGGCGCGCAGGCGGTGCTCGGCGGATGTGAGGTAGTCCTGGCGCACGCGGATGTAGACGCGCAGCTCGGCGAAGAAGACGTAGCAGACCCAGATGACGACAACTATGGCCAGGACGAGATGCGCCCAGTAGCGGTTTGTCTGTGTCGGGGAGATGTTGCCCCAGGCGAGCCTGTCGAGGCCGCCGGGGACGTCAGGGTCGGAGGTGCTATCGTTGAGAGGATCTGCCTTGGCGGTCCCGCGGCCGCCAATGTAGTTGAGTGGGAGTAGGATGGGGAGGAGGAGGCACGCGAGCGGGACGAAGATGATGAGTTGGGTTTGGAGGTAGCGCAGAAAAAAGTAGGCGTCCAGGCCACACTTATTGATGATCTCCTTGTCCTTGTATGTGAAAATCGACACCATCCACCCGAACGGGCTTCGTGGAGGTGGTGCGGTTCGTTGTCGCTCGGGGACGAGATATGTTTTCGGCTGGCTTCACAACCTGTCAGCTTTGTCTTCCCAGACCGACTGCGACAGCAAAATAAAAAGGGGACTCACTATATCCTAACCAGCCTATTCTTTATCAACGTGAAAATTAAAATCTGCACTCCCGACGCCGCGATACCAGTACCGATAGCCGTCAACAGCGCAATAATGCTGATATTGCGGTTGCTCTGCGCCACGCCCTGCGTCGGAGTGTCCGCCATGGCGATCTATTCTCTGATAGCCAGGCAGTGGAGTGATGAGGATAGAGAGGGGAGCGAGATGCGCAGTTAGTGAGGGCGAGAGGTTGTCAAAAAAAGATTTCAGGGCGCTTTGTTGGCGCGTCAAGGATGGGGAGAGCGCATTACTTCGTTTCAGCGGACAATGAATGTGAATATGTACTGTCTGTCGTATGAGTATAAAGGATACAAAGAAAGAATGAATCGCCGCAATGAGCAATAAGGAGGAAGAAGCAAAGTAGGTCCAGCTACTATACTCTTCGCATATCAAGGTTTGGCAGCAGCCGTCGATCTCCAGCGTGTGGGGTTAGATAGATAACCGTGTTTCCCCCAAACAAGAATCTCTTAACTTAACGCATGCCCTGTTTCCCCTGCACTCCCCCCCCCCCTAATCCCTCCACCAATCCCTGGCTGCCACCGACTGCAACCGCCTGCCCGCCGAGACGCGGCATGACATCACGACGCCCCCGGAGCGTACCTGCCCTGTCAGAACGGGATGACGGTACTTCGACAGACAGTATACGCGTACTTTTGAAACGGGCGGCGGCGCTTATGGGGGAGATGGCATCCATACAGTTCAGTATTATGGAGTTATGGTTCTGAGTAAGACTGGGATTGTCTATATAAAGGATTGTTTGCCGCGCGCGAGGGGGAGTCTTTCTTGTGAGCCGGGAAGGGTTTGCGGGTTCTGGCCATGAGAGGGCGGCTATGGCAAGCACAGTACTGACTGTACAGTACACGCACGATGTGTGTTGTTGATGAACACCACACTGTGGCTTGTGGCTGTGAATATTGTATGTACTGTGAGGTGTCTGAGTCAGTGGCTGACGCTGGCATGTTGGTCGTGGTGGTTGTCGCCACCAGTCACTGTAGATCAGCCACTGAAGATGCGAAGGGATCTGTGCAGGGATGGACAGACAACAGGACAGCCGACAACTCCATGATCGCTCACCGTGCGCGAGATCTGCGGATGGATGAACAGTCAGTCAACAACTCCATGATAGCTCACTGTAGATGAGAGGTGCACGAGATGGACAGTCAACAGCTCCATTATCGCTCACTTGCTCATCCCGCATAGCAAAGACATCGGCCACCAGCCACCAGATCCCCGAGATCCTCAGCATATATCCGACACTTTTGCAACCCTTCCCTACTCCTCCCACCCATTAACTCCATACCCCCCGATTCCATAACCCATAACCCCACCTCACTTCTTCTCAAAAACCTCCTCCACCCTCTCCACCAACTCCGCCTTCTTCCCCCCAACATTCAACCCCCTCGCCGCCAACCAATCCTTCAACATCACCACCGTCGCACTCCCCACCTTCCCCTCCTTCGCCAACCTCTCCACCTCATCCAGCCCACTCTCCTTAACCCTCTTCACCTTCCCCTCCACCTTCTCCCCCCCCCTCTTCACCCCAACCTCAACCTTCTCCCCTTTCCCCTCCGCCCACTCCACCCACTCCTCCTCCAACGCCCTCCCCCAATCAACCACATATGGCCCCGCCCTCTTATCAATCTGCCTCCCCCGCGGTAACGTCTTATCATCCCCCGGCCCCAGCTCCGGCACCTCCTCCTCCAGCGCCATGGCCTGCAGAATCCGATAATGCCACTGTAAGGCCGGATTCGGGTAGCGGCTCGGCTCAAACACCGCCCCAGGGAGCTGGAGCTGCTGCACCACAACGTGCATTTTATCCGTCAGCGCGTCTGGGCTTACTATCGGCGCTGGGCCGGGGGCGGGGACGCGCAGGTCGTCTGCGCAGGGGAGGGGGTAGGCCCATAGTCCCGCGGGGACGATTTGTTGGGATGTGGCTGGGTCGAGGCGCTCGCGCGAGGGGAGGAGGGCGATGTACTGCGGATTTGCGTTGGCGCGGGGAATGTACCACGCGATGCCCATAGTGGAGGAATCGAGGAGTTTCTGCCACAGCGCGGCGAAGACGCGGGTAGAGCCTACGTAGTCCTCCTCTGAAGGGTAGAGGAACGTCGATTTATTGACCGAGGCGTAAGTAGGGAGGAGAGCTTGGGGTTTGAATCCCACGATGCGGAGGCCCGGGGGCCCGAAGTTTTTGAGTTCCTTCTGTTCATCCTTGGTGAAGAGGACCTGCTCGCCGCCGAACTTGTAAGCTTTCTTGACCTCGGTGACCTGCACGGTGCGCGCGGTGTCGGCGGCGAGGTGGGTGGTTTCGCCCGTGGCGATCTGGGCGGTCTCGCCGGAGAGCCAGACGTAGCAGCTGCGGGCGGGCTTTTGGCGTTGCAGGATGTTGTAGCCTTTGACGGAGATGGTGAGGCCGGGGCCGATTTCGAAGGGGAGGTTGGAGAAGAGGGCGCGCTTGGGGGTTTGTTTGGAGTTGATGTTGGAGATGAGGGAGTTGAGGAGGGAGATGCCGTCCGCGCCTGCTGCGGCGTTGGTGGTGGATGCGGTGGTGGATGGTGTGTCTGTGTCTGTTGGGTCGCGGTATATCACATCCTGTTCCGTCAGCGTTGTCCATGTCACGGCCGTCTGTCAAACTACGCCCGTCAAACTACTCACATCGTAAAACTTGCTCCTATCAAACACCCCCCCTCCCCTCTCAATAGGAAACAACTCAATCCCCACCCCCAAATCATACAAATCCTTCGCCCTCACCGCGGCCGCAGCCCGCATCCCCTTATCACTCTCATGCGGATCATCTCTATCCGTAATCACAAACAGCCTCCTCGACCCAAAACTCGGCGCCCTCGTCGTAAAGATCTGGTTCGCGCAAAACAGCACATTCGACATCGTGACCTCCGCCCCCTCCGGCGCCGGAACCAGCACCTCCTTCGTAGCCTCCTCGTCCTCAACCAGCTCCTTCAGCGCCTTGACGTCGCGCGCGGCAGGGACGTCGAGGTCGGTGAGTAAGTAGATATGCGGGTACGCGATGCCGGAGGTGGCGTTGTCGTCGGGGCCTTTCGACTCCGCGGTGCCGAAGAGGAGGATGCCGATCATGTCTTTTGGGTTGGAGATGATGCGCTGCTGCATGATTTGGTATGCGCATTTGAGGGCTGCGGCGGCGGGGCTGTCGGTGTCGGCTTTTTTGGAGTCGGAGGCGGGGGGAGGAGTGAGCATGGAGGGGCTGACTTCGATGGCGAAGAGGATGGCGTCTTTTTGGGATTTGTAGTCCTGGGAATGGGTTAGATGGGTGAGGGGAGTGTTGGGATGGGGGGCATACCGATTCATCGACCTCGTCGTCTTCCTCCTCATCGCCCTCATCTTTCCGCTTCCAGTCCTCTTTGGAGTCAGCCATTTCGTCAGACTAGAGTAAAAGCTTCAATTGCAGTCTGCAGTGTCTTCTTATTAAAAATTATCAACAATTGAGAAAACCACAAAGCATAGAAGTGAGATTGTCGACACCTCACGAACATTCCAATCGCGACTGATGCCTTGTCGCGCATGACGACAGGCAGAATACGCGACTTCGGCACCCGGGTACACGTCGGCACGTGATGCGAATTTACCTGTCCCACCTTACCTTTCCACCACCTCTGATTGGCACCTCCGAGGAAGACCATCACAACCAGCCATTGCCAGCAACGACGACTCCCAAAAGCTTCAATCTCGATACCCTCTATTCAATTGCATGATACCGTCCCTATAGAACCCCACCGCGCCGCCATGGCGCTCAGAACCGCCACCCGCCAGCTCTCGAAGCACTCCTCACCGGCAACCCTCTCCCTCACAGCCTCCCGCCGACAAACCCGCGGCCTCGCCACGCCCGCCGCAACCCCCCCATCAACGCCCTCGCGCGGGCCAACAGCCATGGTCTTCATGAACATGGGCGGCCCGTCCACAGTCCCCGAAGTAGGGAACTTCCTGTCGCGCCTCTTCGCAGACGGGGACCTGATCCCCCTGGGGCGATTCCAGAAGTACCTCGGTCCTCTGATCGCGCAGCGGCGCACGCCGAAGATAGAGAAGCAGTACGCGGCCATTGGGGGCGGGAGTCCGATCCGCAAGTGGTCGGAGCATCAGGCGGCGGAGATGTGTAAGATACTTGACCGGACCAGCCCGGAGACGGCGCCGCATAAGCCGTATGTGGCGTTCCGGTACGCGGATCCGTTGACGGAGGAGATGTATGCGCGGCTGCTGGCGGATGGGTTTGGGGGGGGGAAG